>QJPP01002328.1:0-306031 GCA_003996215.1 Jaltomata sinuosa | reverse complement strand
ATTGATCAGATTCAGAGCCGTCAGTTTGAGGATCAGCAGTTGTGTGACCTTCGTGATCAGGTTGTTCCGGGTGAGACCAGTCGGGCTACTCTAGATTCAGATGGGGTTCTGAGGTTTGATAGTCGCCTTTGTGTTCCGAGGATTAGTGATTTGATTCAGTTGATACTTCATGAGGCACATTGTACTAGATACTCCATTCACCCTGGCACAACAAAGATGTATAGAGACTTGAGGCAGCTTTACTGGTGGAGTGGTATGAAGCGGGATATAGCGGATTTTGTATCTCGGTGCTTGAACTGTCAGCAGATTATGTTCAAGCATATGAGACCTGGTGGTTTGATGCAGCGACTTTCCATTCCTGAGTGGAAGTGGGAAGGGATTACTATGGACTTTGTTGTTGGGTTGCCTCGTACTTCTCATGGGTTTGATTCCATATGGGTGACTGTTGATAGGCTGACTAAGTCAGCACATTTCTTGCCGGTTCAGACTTCTTATGACGCAGAGAGGTTAACTCAGATCTACCTTCGTGATATTGTTCGATTGCACGGGGTCCCAGCTTCTATCATTTCAGACCGTGGCACTCAGTTCAAATCTCAGTTCTGGAGGGCTATTCAGCGAGATTTGGGTACAGAGGTTCATCTTAGTACCGCTTTCCACCCTCAGACAGATGGCCAGTCCGAGAGGACCATTCAGATTCTGGAGGACATGCTTCGGGCCTATGTTCTTGACTTTGGAGGTTCTTGGGATCAGTTTGTTCCCTTGGCAGAGTTTGCTTATAATAACAGCTTCCATTCGAGTATTGGCATGGCACCTTTTGAGGCTTTGTATGACAGGCATTGCAGATCACCGGTAGGTTGGTTTGATGGTTTTAGTTCTAGGCCACAGAGCACAGATTTTCTTCGAGATTCCTTAGATCAGGTTCGAGCGATTCAGGACAGACTTCGGGCAGCTCAGAGCAGGCAGAAGAGTTATGCTGATCGTAGGCTTCGTGCCATGGAGTTTAGTGTCGGTGACTTGGTGTTTCTCTATGTATTGCCCATGAAGGGCGTGATGAGATTTGTTAGGCGGGGCAAGCTTAGCCCCAGGTACATTGGGCCGTTTGAGATTCTTCAGAGGGTTGGTAGTGTTGCCTATCAGCTAGCCTTGCCTCCGATGTTTTCGACTATACATCCTGTATTTCACGTTTCGATGTTGCGTCGGTATGTCCCAGATGAGTCTCATGTGTTGCAGTGGGATTCAGTTCAGTTGGGTGAGGATTTAGCCTTTGTTGAGGAGCCAACAACTATTTTGGTCAGAGATGTCAGGAGATTGAGGTCTCGAGAGATCCCGGTTGTTAAGGTTCAGTGGAGGCACCGTCCAGTCGAGGAGGCTACCTGGGAGACCGAGAGATATATGCGGGCTCAGTATCCGTAGTTGTTTGAGCCTTCAGGTACCCCCTTGACCTTGACTTTCGAGGACGAAAGTCCTTTTTAGTAGTGGATGATGTAATGACCCTTCCGGTTATTTCCACGTATACGTTTTCCTTGAACCGTTAGAGCTTGTTTGTAGTGGCTCCAAGTCATTTAAGGCTTGTCGGGACCGATATATCGGTGTCGGGTCCATTTGTTTGGTCGTATGATAAGTTTTGAAGACAAATAAGTCGACAAAAGTTATCGTAAGTTTCTTTAATAAATTTTCTGAACTTTGGGTAAAATGTCTTAGGGCTTTTCTTCCAATATATAAAGAGTTAGAAGTCCTCTGAAATACCAAATCGAAGGTCTACGAGTCTAGTTTCCAACGCACAAAACCTCACGTCCAACTGATCTCGGAGTAAAAAGTTATGACTATTTTACCGCGGACTGTCTGGCAGGAACCGGGTTGCGAACCGGGTCGCGAACCGGGTCGGGTCAAAATCGATCTTAAGCCTCAACTTCACGTTTTAAAATTCCATTTCAGTTCTGAAACAATGAGAAAACATAAGGGAGGATTCCAAGAGAGGTCTTGAGTATCAAAATCGTGCGTTGGTGAATTGCGAGCCTAAGTTTGAGAATTTATAAACATCGCGTGTATTTGAAAATATTTTATTTGAAAGTTGAATTTGGTAAAAAGTTATATTATTATTACCTTTTTAAAATATTTTAAAGGTTTATGAGAAACATTTTTGTTACGATATAATTGTATATGTATTTATTTTATAAGGTTTTTATACATTGTAATATTTTAACGGAGATAGTAAATTTAGTTATGTTGAAAATTATTATTATAATATAGTAGGTTTTATTTGAAATGATTTTCTATTAATTATGGTATATTCAAAAAGTCATATATATTTTACCATGAATTTATGCAATACCCGAGTATATACTTAACGGGACTAATTAGTTGCCACCTCCACTTCCACGTGGAAGTGGAGGCATTGTACAACAAGGTTAGGCAGTATTTATCATATAGTGGCATAGAGTAATGATTGTTGGCAAATCCATTTTACATATATATGCACATCTGCCAAACTTTGGATGTTTGGCAGCATTTAAGTTCCTTTGCAAAATTCATCCACACGTTAGTGTGGTATTAAATTTCATTCAATTTGATTTCATTTCGGAGTGGTTCGGACTCGGGAATCATCATTCTAGCAGCTTGTCGTCGGGCGACAGGTAGGTTACGGTTTATTTTTCCATAGACTCCGCATATATAGGATAAAATTGTATTAATGGGCATCCTTGGGTTGGTTTATTAGGTTGGTACCACAGACCTCGACCGCTTTATTCATGTCCGCCTACTTTTGTTCCTCCGTTGCTTGTACTACTTGCCGATATTTTTTTTTTACCCTTGTGGTCCTGTGAGGCCTTGTTGACTCTAGAACATAGAAGGTGGGATTTTGGGAATGTCCGCGAGTCCCGGGCATAGAATTATCCTTCTAGGCTGGTAATGCTTGCTGAGTAGCTGTGGGCCTGTGCAGGGTCGATAGGTTGATTGTGAGCTGCTGGGAAGCTATTGTGTGTGATCATACCATTTCCATGCATATAAAGAGGTTTTATCCATGTTTTACTAAGGTTTTGGCTTCGGGCCTACTGGCACTATTTTCTAACCTTGCATGGCCCCGGGGGCCTGTTTTTAATGGAAATGATTTGGAAATGGTTTGATTTAACTTGTGAATATTCCTGGGTAAAAGAAAGTAAAATTATGTTTTAAAACACCAGTTTTACGATTAACGCTAGACTCGGCAGGGCCGGGGTGCTAGTTGAGTTTTCTTGCTACTTGAGATGATTTTTAGCCTCGGTCGGACCGAGCACCTGAGATGACTTTCTACTGTTTAGACCCGGTTATGCCCAGGCACCCTTGGAGGGGTTTTTGAGATATTTTCCTACTACTTTAGTCCTGGACAGGGTTTAGGCATGCAAATTCGAGACTGGGTCTCTATCTTGAACCCGGACTTGCTTCCGGACGACATGTTTTGATACTGAGTTTTAGTATGGGGTCAGGGACCTCTATGGACCTTGCCATCCGGGCCTGGGGCTTCGGGCTGCGTGTGCCGGAGGAAGGGTATACGGCAGAGTAGAGATATACGGGCAGTGTCCTTCCATGGAACCTACCTGCTGGGCCGGATCGGCACCGGAGGAGGTACAAACAGAGATACCATTTCACTCGAGATCTTCATGCATCATATCATTCTTTGTTTGAGGCTCCACCCTTGTTTGTTGTTTGTTGATTGTACGCTCCGATAGTATGGGATGCCGGAGGGTTTGTTTTCACTTGTTTGTGTTCCTCGGTTGTATGGGCGGCCGGGGGACTGTAGGTAGACTCTTGCTATTTACTTACAGAATTGTTCCCTGTTACGGTTAAGTATGAAATTGGTTACTGCTAGACTGTTAGTTTTTGGATTTGAGATTGATATGATTAGTTGAGTTTGATTCATGTCTCTGAGCATGCCTATCATTACTCTTTCCCTCTTCTTATACTTGAGGTTACCGGTATACCGTCCATTTCATAAACTTATTATGTATACACTGTTATTGCAAGGACCCCAGGTGCGTTACTTCTTACTTTCACCTGTGCCTATGGTGTGTATATTCTGCTTACTGGCCTCACATGTGGTTCTGTTGATTTCCCTCTGGGCTAGTTCCTGTGTACCTTTCGTTGATTTCTGTGACTACTTGCTTCTATTCTGTCTATTACTGCGCTTTTATCTTATAGGTGCCCAGTCGGCCTATGATACCTACTGGGTACCTTATGCTTCGCATTTGGTGCTCACCCCTACCCCCTGCATCTTTGGGTGCAGATCCTAGCGTGGGCCATCGCCGTTAGATCGTTGTGATTCGTGCTTGGAGATCTGTTGGGGACTACTTCAGACTGAGGGTGAGCTCTTGGCGATCGGAGCTTAGCTTTAGTTATCTTTTGCTTTATGTACTCTATTACCATTCAGAGACATCTGTATATATTGTTTTGGATCGTTTGCACTCCATGTATGTAGTTTTGGCTCTATACTATGATATCAGGTCTTGGGGTTTGGTTTAGTTTCCGCATATATATATATATATATATATATATATATCCCTGTTATCTATTCTCTTCGTCTTATTCCCTTATTTGTTAGATAGTAGCCCATTACTAGCTGACCTGGACTACGGGGATTGGTTCACCTACCGGGGGGTTGTAGGTGCCATCATGACCGAGAAATCAGGTCGTGACACCGATGGGAGAACAATTTAAAAGAGAAGGCATAAATTGGGTCCCTAAGTACAGAAATTTATCTCCTAAAATACCACACCATCTATTGAGATATTCTAATACTTAAAAGACTCTTTCAAAGTGAAAAAAGAATGTGGACAACATCAACAAGTTCCAATTACTCATGATAATGGCCGGAGGTACGCCAATCTTATTTCCACTATGCTATTGCTCTGTAATTTTTTATTTGATATAAGAGCAATCTCTTAGCCTCTGCCTTATTTTTTTTCAAAATTTGCAATAAAATTCAAAATTGTACCAAAATTGATTTTCTACCTTTTCGTGTTTGTAATGGTCAAATTTTATTGGGTCTGTTTATGGGTTATAACCGAGTCGAGGTGATCCAGCTAGAGGAAGAAGAGAACTCATATAAAAAAGGGAAAAGGGTTTTAATAGTGCTTTTGCAGCGTATACTTTTAGAAAAAGAAGTTATAAATGGATAGCCTCCTTTATGTAAAGTTGTCACCAATTATAGGGAATTGTGGCTCTTTTACTTTCTCTTTTGATTTTTTTATTTGTCTCACTAAATTTCTTAAACTTTCACAATCATGTGAATAATTTTTCATTCTTCGATAAAAGATTTAATAAATTTATTTATTAGAAAAAGTGTTTAATATATTATGATTGTTGAATGTAAGTAATCTTATTGTATTTATATATAAGTTCTGAAAACTTTTTAAGCATATGAAGTCTAAGTTTATTGCATAATTTATGTATTTTTTTGCGATAAAATTTTGTATGACTTCATATTTATTGTCTAGTGACTCATAATTTTATTTAATTAATAATTAGCCATAATATTTTTGATTAAATAAAATTAAATATTATATTTAAAATCACATAAGAAAATTATAGACATCAAATAAGGATTTATGTCTAAGTGATCTATAATTTTATTTGATTGAAGATTAGCTACACCATATTTAATTGAATAAAATTTTAGAGTTAAGGATCACATAAAAAAAATTAAAATTAAAATTGTGATTAATTATGCACGATATAATAACTAAAGAACATTTATTATTGAGTTGCATAAATAATTAGAATAAAATATTTAATATCCTTCATAATTACCTACAAGGATTACAAATGAGAATTTAATAGTTTTATCATAAAGATAGAATATCATACTAGTAAATTGATAATTTTATCATAAAGAATGAGTATAATTGAATTAAATTTTTAGCCCATATGTAATTTTTATGTCAGTAATTAATTTTATATTATTTACCTCACTTTTATTAACTATGTATGTATATATATTTTTGCAATTATGTGACCTGCAAACTTCTATGATTGTGATATTTCTGATCTGAATGGTGAGAACTATAAGATTTGGAAGGAGAGAATTCTTCTCCGCTAAGGGTGCATGTACATTAATTATGCTATCATGAAAGATGAACCACCTATTAATAAAATTGGCACTCAAACTGAGATTTCTCTTCATGAACAATAGGAGCTCTCTAACCATTTGAGTGCTACATTTATTAAGACCAAAATCTCTGCTGGTATTGGTAGTTTTGTCGAACAACATAATAATGTCAAGGCATTACTGAAGGCTATTGATGAACAATTTGAGACATCAGATAAGGCACTTTCCAGCACCTTAATTATGAAATTCTCATCGATGAGGCTCACTAGTGTGAGAGGTGTGCGTGAGCACATCATGAAAATGTGAGACTTAGAGTCTCAACTAAAGACTTTTAGATCAAAATATCTGAAACTTTTCTTGTTCACTATATTTTAATACTCTACCTGCATAGTATGGTCCCTTTAAGATCTCCTATAACACACATAAGAATAAATGGTCTATTAATGAACTAATGTCCCTGTGTATTTAAGAGGAGGGCCAATTACTGATGGAAACAAGAGAAAGTGCATTCATGACTACTTTAGAAAAGAAGACCTATCAAGCCATTAAAAGGTAAAAAGGAAAACCACCACTTAAAACTAACATCAAGAAGGAACTCAAGTGTGGCTTCTATAGAAAGAAGGGACACATAAAGAAGGATTATGTCAAGCATCAACAATGGTTTGAGAAGAAAGGTAATTTAATCTCTTTTCTTTGTTATGAATATGTTATAATTGATGTTAATCATAACTCGTGGTTGATTGATTTTCCCTCTACAATCAATATTATAAATTCCTTACAGGATTTAAGAAATTTGCAGAAGCTAGTGAGACCTGAGCGAAGCATCTATTCTGGAAATAAGGTGCAGTCACATGTGAAAGCTATTGGGACATACACTTTAGTTCTTAATAGTGGTTTCATTTTAGAGTTACAAAAGACCTTTTATGTTATTAACCTTTCTATGAATTTAATTTCAGTATCAAGACTTGTACTTTTGGGATATTTCTTCTTTTTAGAAGGTTATTCAAATCTATTTTATAAATCTAAACTTGTTGGATATGGTACAATTTTTAGATAGTCTTTTCTCTCTTAATTTCTAAAATGATTACACTCATAATGTTATGCATGTCCAAGCTGATATCAAATAATGTGTTATGAATGAAGATTCCTCTATCTCATGGCATCAGAGATTGAGACATAACTCCATATATAGAACTAAGAGATTGGTAAATGATGAAGTACTTAGTATTTTAGATTTTACTAATTTTGGTACTTGTGTGGACTGCATTAAAGTTAAGCAGACCAACAAGTCAAGGAAAGCTGCAAAGATTAGTTCAATCATATTAAAAATCATACATTCAGATATATGTTGTATATACATGGACACATATGGTCAAAAATACTTTATCACTTTTATAGATAATTACTCACGATACATGTATCTCTATATGCCTCGTAATAAGAGCGAAAAATTAAAAGCCTTTAATGTTTTCAAGGAAGAAGTAGAGAAATAATGTGGAAAGTAAATTAAGATTGTGAGGACTGATAGAGGTGGTGACTATTATAGTAGATATACTGAGGATGAATAAGCACCAGGTTCGTTTGTGAAATTTTTTCAAGAAAATGGGATTGTTTCCTAATACACCATGCCTGGTTCTCCAGACCAAAATGTTTTAGTAGAAAGAAGAAATTAAACTTTATTAGACATGGTGCATAGTATATTAAGTATTTCTAAGCTACCAAAATCCTTGTGGATTGAAGATCTTAAGAAGGTATTGTATATATTAAATTGACTTCCAACAAGATTTGTCCCAAAGACACCTTTTGAGTTGTTTAAAGGTTGGAAATCAAGTTTGACACATATACACGTATATGGATGTCCATCTGAAGTGTGAATCTACAATCCACAAGAAAAGAAACTTGATCCTATGACTATTAGTGGGTATTTTATTGGATATATCAAAACGTCCAAAAGATATAGATTCTATTGTCCATCTAACAACACTAGGATTGTGCAATCAAGAAATGCAAAATTTCTTGAGAATACTTAATTAGTGGGAATGATCAATTTCATAACACGGTTTTTGAAAAAGATCAACCTTCTACTTTGAGAGAAATATTGATTGCCATATATAACACCTATCAAGTACAACCGGGTGTTGAGCAACCAATCAGTGAAATTCTACAAGCTGCTGAAAAAGTTCTATAAGTCAAATTATTTATGTAATTTGTAATGACCCTTCTAGTCATTATGGGTTAGTTAGGGCCACTGTACCCTTGAGAGCATTAAACAATATGATTTTCTTATAATTAAACCATAAACATTACTTTCTCAGTCTCAATTTAGGTGATAACATTAAAATTTTGAAATTCAATAATGTATCATTTCTACATCTGATCGAAATATTTTGTCACGACTCGATTTCTCGGTCATGATGGCACCTACAGCCCCTGATTAGGCGAACCAATCGTCGTAGCCTGGAAAGCTTAGTAATGGGATACCTTCTAATAGTTCAAGCAAAGATTCGATAAATAAGCGAAAGCAAGGGCATAAGGAAAAGAAAATAGATACAAGAGAGATATAAATAAAGCATAATTTAAACCAACCCAAAAGACATGGTATCGTAGCGTATACATCAGGAGTACAAGGGTCCAAAAGTAATATATACATGATATCTCTGAAACTATTAGAGTACAAAATACATCAAGGGTAAACGAAAGTCAAGCTCTGAACGCCAAGAGCTCACCCTCAGCCTGGATGATCCAAAAATAGCACCCCGCACGAGTTTCCGATGCTCTAACAATGATGGCCCACACTAGGATCTGCACTTGAAGATGCAGAGGGTAGGGTGAGCACCAAATGCGAAGCATAAGGTACCCAGTAGGTATAATAGGCCGACTAGGCACATATAAGGTAAAAGAGAAATAATAGACATAATAGAAGAAAACAGTCACATAAATCAATGAAAAGGTACACAAGAACTAGCCCAGAGGGAAGACAACAGAAAGCAACATAAAAGGCTAGCAAGTAAGATATATACACATAGCCACAAGTGAAAGTAAGAAAGACGCACCTGGGATCCTCGCAAAAATAGTATATATAAGCATAAGTTCTAAAAATGGACGGTATACCAGTAACCTCAAGTATAAAGAATGGGAGAAAAGAATAAAGGTAGACATGCTTAGAAAACAAGAATTAATAACCAGCCAAAACATACCAATCTCAGATCTAATAGTAACAACCTAGTGGAGTCCAACTCCACACTTATAACTGTAATAGAGAACAAATCTGTCATAAAGTAAAGAGAGTCTACCTACAGTCCCCTAGCTGCCCATACAACCGAAGAACACAATTAAGTGAAAACAAACCCTCCGACATCCCATACTACTGGAGCATAAAATCAACAAACAACAAACAAGGGTGGAATCTCAAACAATGAATGGTATGATGCATGATAACCTCAGAGTGAAATAGAACCTATGTATGTACCTCCTCCGGTGCCGATCGGGCCCAACAGTCAGGTTCCATTGAAGAACACAGCCCGTATACCTCTAATCCACCGTATAGCCTTCCCCCCATCACACGCATCCCAAAGCCTCAGTCCCAGAGTGGAAAGGTCCATGGAGGTCCCGGACCCCATACTATAACTCAGAATCAAAATGTGTCCTCGAAAATCGAGTCCGAGTTCAAGCTAGTGGCTAAGATCCAAATATGCATGCCTAGACCCCGTCTAGGACTAAAGTAGTGAAAAGATGTCTTAAAACCCCCTCCAAGGGCGCCCGAGCATAACCGGGTCGAAACAGTCATAAAATATCTCAGATGCTCGAACTGACCGAGCCTAAAGTCATGTCAAATCAGTGAGAAAACTCAGCTATCACTCTGACCCGGCCGAGTCTAGCAATATTAGCAAAATCATGATAAAACCATATTTTAACCTTCTTTTACCCCAAGAAGATCCACGTATCAAGTCAAATCATTTCCAAATCCAATTTCATCGAAAACGGGCCCTTGAGGCCATGCAAATTTAAGGAAAATAGTCCTAGTAGGCCCGAAGCTAATACTGTAGTAAAAATGTGGGAAAATCTCTTTATATGCATGAAAATGATATGATCAACACACAATAGCCGCCCAGCATCTCATAACAATCTATCGACCCTGCACAGGCTCCCGAAGCTACTCAACAAGCATAACCAGCCTAGAAGGATAATTTTATGTCCGGGACTCGCGGACATTCCCAATGATCCCACCGTCTATGTTTCAGAGTCAACAAGGCCTCACAAGACTACAAGAGTAATAATATCAACTGACAAGATTACTACACACAACGGAGGAAAGAAATGGGATGGATCATGGAAAAATGGTCAAGGTCTGTGGTACCAACCTAAAAACCAAACCCAATGATGCCAACTAGTAAAATTTTACCCGATATATGCTAAGTCTAGGAGTTTAGACCATAACCTACCTGTCGTCCAATGACAAACTGCGGGAATAATGATATCCGGGGTCGAGCTGCTCTGAGAAACTCCGAACGAGAGTCAAACTATCAAATTCATCAATAATATATTAAAATGAGTCTAATAGTATCCATATTGCTACAATTGTAGCCGGGTCAAAATCCGGGTCAAAAGCAGGCCCGCGGGGCACACACCCAAAACTAAAAATGAAAAGAACCACGACGACCCCAACGATGCGACGAAGGCATACTCCAAATTTGAGCACAATTGGCCAAGTGGAGGCGCCAAAACATCCCGCTCAACTTGGGGTTTAAAGATGGAATTTAGGAACTAAGAAACACAAATTTGGCGGGAATTGCTTACCAAAACGACGGTATTTCAGCTAAGACGAGCAATTCTTCGTACCCACGAAAATGCAAGAGCTATAGGGGTAGAATCCACAAGGAAATTTTAAGCTTTAGAAAGTAGAAACAATGGAGGAATTAAGAAAAACCAAGTAGGAAGAAGCTTACCAAAAGACCAAGGTCTACGGAAAATCCAATAATAATAAACTTCCCAAGGCTTAGAACGGATTTAGAGAAAAATGGTTGAGAGAATTTTGAGTTTTAGAGTGAGAAAGTTGGAGAAAGAATGCTAGAAAAATGAAAAAGCTAGAATTTATAGCTGCTAGAAAATGGCCAGCGCCATCATCGGCGTTGATAGCCTGCCACAGGCCAGCGCAATCGCGCTTCCTGGGCGCCGTTGGCGTTGAAGGCTGGTCTGCAACTGGTTTTCTGCAACTTTTTGAAAACTCCATGGGGCATTCTGAGCACAATTAGAAATTGCTATTAAAGAACCAATAACGCTAATAGAGTGAAAACGATGTTCTGGACTCAACGGAATCGATGAAACTTCCATACGAGGTCGTTTAGGAGAAATGTTAACTCAAGTCAACATTAAAGAAAAGGAACTCTAAGGCTCGAAATGAGTCCGGATCACCCAAAACCCAAACCAACCACCTTCCTAGCCCATACTCAACATTCCGAAGCTGATGGAATCATCGAATTTTGAATCCGACACTATGATCATCAAAAGTCACCCGAAGTTACTCTTTCAACTCCAAATGGCCTAAAAACTGAGAAAACAACACAAAACCCACAATGAAAGTTCTGAGGCCTCAACTAAAGTTTCAACTAGACCAAACTCATCGCTCCGGAGATAATAGAACTGTCAGAATCAATTCCGAGCACGTTAGCTAAGAATGTTGACTAAAGTCAATGATATTCTAAGTTTACGCTCTAAAACAAGCAAACGACCAAAACGACTAAACGAACGACCAAAGCACCGAACTATCGGACCTAGCAAGCGATAAATGACTCGAGGCCGCTACAGGAAGGCTCTAACAATGCAATAAATGTGTAAACGCGAAGATGCCTAGAACGGTCATCACATTTCTTTATATATATTTTAAATATTTAAGTTGTTAATCATTGTGATTTATAGTAGTATTTACATAGTTTCTAAATATATAAGTTCTATTTCAAAAAGCTTAAAATTTCTATTTCTGAATACACGATCAAAGTTTAGAAATTTAAATCTCAACTATATGATAATATAAATTCTAAAAAGATATTTCTACAAAAAAAATTATATATTATTAATATGTTATGCTATTTGTGAGGGCAGAAGGTAGTTAATTAAAACTTTGGATCACCGAAATCATAAATAAGAATTTCAGAGAGTTAGTTGTTGAAAGTCACCCTTCAGAGCATAAATGACAGAGAGCAATAACTAGGCAAAGAATATTAAGGCTGAAACTATAACCTTGTAAATATTTCAAGCTCCCTAACCCGCACCCACACCTTCCTTGCATAAAATTGAAAATTTTAAATTTTAACCCACCCCGCCCCGCCCTGCACTCGCATGTGTCTAAAACTGCCCCGCCCCGCATATGTTTAAACCCGCACCCGCACCACCCCATTGCAATCCCTAGTTCTGTGATGACCAATATGTCTATTTTCGATGAATTATATGTCCTTGATTGTTTGACATTGATATGCATAGTTTTAGGTTGTTTATCTGACAGTGGTGATTATTTGATTGTATGAGTTCTTGATTATGTGTTGTTGTACCTTCCTACTTGCCTTATTTGATTCTTGAGATATACTTGCTACTATTTTGAGTTGGCCTATGATACTTACTAGTATATAGTATTTTTATTGATGCTACTCATTCGCTTTTATTTCAGTGCAGATTTTGTTCTAGAGATTTTGATGCAATCTCGCATTTAACGATGTTCAATAGACAAATTCCAGGGTGAGCTACATCTATTTAGGATTCCATTAATCTTTATAGTGATAGATCTATCTTCCAGGCATTATTTTATTTATTAGTTATCGTTGAATATTCCTAGACATGGTTAGTTAGAGTCCTTTGTACGATAATTTTTGAATCTTGAGAATGTAATAGATAGCCTTCCGCATGTTATTTTATTAAGTTGAGATTATTATTATTATGTCTTAATAATTTTCTTATTATTGCTAAATTAATTAGTTAAAGTTTAGCTTAGAGGGTAAGACATGGTTCGCCCACTGGGGGTTTAGTCTGGGTGCCTCTCATGGCCATTTGGATCGTGACATAATTCCAGAAACTATTGAACAACTAGTTGAACAACATGATCCTCAGGAAAATGTTGGTGCAACATTAAGAAGATCTACTAGAGAAAGAACATAAGCAATTCCTGGTGATTTTATTATGTATTTGCAAGAATTTGACATTGGATTCAAAAATAATCCTGAGTCTTTTTCACAAGCAATGAATTACAAAGAGTCTGAATTATGGTACAATGCCATGAAAGAAGAAATGAATTCTATGAAAACTAACGAGGTCTTGGATCTTGTTGAATTGCCTGATGGAGTAAACGCCATTGAATGTAAATGGGTCTTGTTGATACCCAATTTTTACCCTCCACATTATAAATTAATCTTGAGCTTGTTTCAAATTTTAAAAAATTCTTGAAATGATTGTTTTGTAAAAAGGATAAAATATTTTCTAAATAATCAGCATTATAGTAGTTTTGAGTAAGGGTTTATATTTTTCATATTTAATTATGTAAAATTTATATAAGTTTACTTTGGAAACTATTTTAAAGTTTAAACTCATAAAAAAATCCTTTTAAATTGAAATGCTTGATTTTCCTCTGACTTGATTAAGATTAGAGATTAATTGAATGATTATTTTAAAACATGATAATTATTTCAGATTGTTTAAATTAAATGAGCGCAAGAATTGATTGTAATTAGTTCATCTCTATTCCAATTCTAGCCTAATTACTTTAAATCATTTAAATTTGGCCGAATTTCCCTGAATCTTTCCAATTTGGCTATCTCCTAAAAGTCAAAATGGACACATTTTAAACCACCCTTATAGCACCTCTTTGTGTTTCAGCGATTTGGGCCAAATAATTCCAAAACCCGCTTTAGCCCACCCCCATTTCCCCCTTTGTTTCTCCAACCCAGCGCACCTCTACACACACCCTATATTCTTCTTTCTCTATTTTCCTCACTCTAACAGAAGCAGACAAATGACCCCTCTGGCTTCTTTTTTGTTTTCCCTCAACACAAGTAAAACCCTAGCGCCGCACCTCATTTCCCCCCTTCCTCCCTCCTCTTCTCCATGCAACAGCATGCCTAGTATGAGGATCGTACCAAGGAGGTACCAAGAGAGGCGACGTGTCCTCAATCCGTGTCTCCTTCGTTCTTTCTTCGAGAAATCCCGCCCAAGTTTATACCAAAATGGTACAATCTTCTAGATCATAATCTTAACCTCACAAAGAATTCGAAATCCCTTGGTAAAATCCCCAGAAAACCCCTCTAAAATCCCTATCCCACACCAAAAAATTGACCCCAAATCTCTCGAATCCCCTCCTATATAAACCCTCACTATTTTGAGTGTTGGGTAACGTTTTCACAGTTTAGAGAACCCTAAAAAAGGCTTGAGAAAGCTGGGGATTTCTTGACAAGAATTCGAGTTTCTTTTATATACTTCAAGGCAGAGGAAATTCCAATTTGAAATTTCTGTTCTATTGGCAGTGGTGAATTTTTCTCTCCGGCAGAAGCTCATTCGTTCTCAGGTCGCTGCTCTGAAGAAGGTAATTCTTTCATTCTTTTTGTCTTTCTTTCATTTTAACCATTATGTAGGATTATAATTTCTTGAAGGTTTTTCTACTAGTTTTAGGCTGGTCTTGTCTGATTTGATCTGTCGTGTAAGGTAGCAATTTGAAGTGGTAAAATTCATTTATTAAATGGTGTTTGAGCGTTAGAGCCCTCAGAACATTCTGTGGTTTTCTTCTCTTTCCTATTTTTTATGTCGCTAGTTTAGAAGAGAACATCAAGTTTTGTTTCTTGCTCACTAGAACTGTTGTGAGACAGAATGTCTAAAATCTTAGTTAATGTTTGCTTGTTCTTCTTGATTGTTTACTGAAGAGTTTGGGGCTAAAATTGTCCCTTAACTATTAGAGTAGGTTCATTTTGGTCCTTCAAATATAACTCTGAGCATATTTAGTCCCTTAACTTTACTAAAGTGGAGCACTTTTGATCTCCCTAACAAAATCCGTTTAAAAATAATAGTGTTAAACCCATGTGGCACCCACGTGACTTGTAAAATACAAACTCATAGAGGTTAAGTATTAGCTATTATGAGTATATATTTAATTTTGCACGCTCTTAAACACAATTAAGAAGAAATTCGCACACCCTTCACCAAATTACTAGCTACGCCACTGATTTTAAGACCATTTTGTTACTGCAATTAAGAAAATGGTTATTTTTTTCGAGTGGGCAGATTATTGTGTTCTAAAGTATTGTCTTCAAATATAAATAGCTACTACTACATTAATCCTAAAAAATTAAGAAGACAAGAAAGAAAGAAAATGTATATCAATTAAGAAAGAGATAACACTGTCAAATTTACACCGTTAGAAAATTATCCTTTTCGTTAATTTTTAACATTATTATGTTAGGAAGACCAAAAGTGCTTCACTTTAGTAAAGTTAAGGGACTAAATATGCTCAGGATTATATTTGAGGGACCAAAATGAACCTACTCTAATAGATGAGGGACAATTTTAGCCCCAAACTCGTTTACTGAACAATATAGCTGACGTCTAGGGTTGATTCAAGAGATGTTATTCAATTGTTTTAAAATAAGTATGAATCGAATTCAAATCCATCTTGTCTTTATTCTTGAATTGGTGCAACCTGCTATGAAGAGTTTTTGTCCTAACTCTAGAATTTCTATTGTGTCTCCATCTCCTGTAGTTACTGATTTAAACTTGAATGTTATCTCCCTTTGTTTTATGGAATATGTTCCCTACCTTTCTTGAGTTTTGTTAATCGCAATCTGTATACCCTTAGGATGAGATAGAGCCTTGACTCTTTTAAACGAGATGGTTCCACCACTCAAAATTTTATGCTTTTGTGTGTATGGCCTGCATATGTTTTCTTTTAAAACTGTTATGCCTCATTGAACAACCTGTAGTTGAGTAATCTTGACAATGAATGAACCTTGAAATAGGGTTTCAGATACCACTGTCTTATGTTCAAATGTTCAAAATGTGAAGTCCTTTGGTATGATATCCTTAGGTTTATTAGAGTTTCCTATGCAAACCTTCTCTTTATTTCTAATATTTGAATGTATCCGTTAGGATAGAAGCTGATTTTCAAATGCAATATGCTTTGCTAGTCATCATCCCTTTCCCTTCTTCCCTTATATGTCATGTTTGATTTCATTAATTAGAGGCTGCTCTTTTCAAGATGTATTAGATGCTAAGTTTCATTACAAGATCTGTCATGCTTAAATCTGTCAATATAATCTGTTCTTGCATTTATCTGAATCATGGCTAAAGGTTAAAACCTCTCTTCCTTGCTTTAAAATTGAATGAGTTCGCTAAGATTGAGTCTGGAAATATGGCTTTACCTCATGACCAACATGGATATGTAGTAGTAATGTGAAGTGTGAAGTCTTTGGACTAACTCATTCTTTTCAATTTCCTATTCAATCCTATTTGTTCTCCATGTTCTGTTTACAAAATCTTTGTTTTGGTTTAGCCTTGTCTATGAAATTTCAAGTGATTTTCTTCGCACTGTTTGCTTAAACAATTTTAAAGGGCAACAAGTTAAATGGCTAGCTATAAGAAATAAATAGATAGAACTCTATTTGTGTGTGTCCTGAAGCTTTGTTCAACTTGTTTAAATTTGACATGCTGGAATTAGTTCTTGAATAAATGCTAATTCTTCTCCTTTCTTTTGTTACATGAACTGCCTTGAGTCCAAATGGACTCGCAGAATTCTTTCCTTGCATCTTGCAATGGGTCATGGCCCATAGCATCTTGAGTCAGCCCATTGTGAGTCCTAAAGGGACTGATTTGTAGTCTCAAGTAAACAACGCCTAGAAATTTGGAAGGTGATATACAGGATATCAAGGAGGGTCAAAAAAATTGGGCAAAAGTTCCCAAAGTGTGCATCTGCATATGCAAGAAACAAATGGCCTAAAAGGCCTAAATTCATAAATATGCAGCAACAACAGTAACGGTCCTAATGGGCCAAGAATTAAGAGAATGGACGAAAAGACCAAAGTGTGGCAGATTATGGGCAAAGCCCAACTTAGATGTTTTAGGATAGGTCTTGGTTTGGGCTAAAAGCCTAAATTGATTAATCCAAAAAGCTTAATTACCTTTCTTACTCTTTAAACTCTTTACTTATTGTTTTACTCACTTATTTGACAAACTATTCAGATTGTAATAATTAGTGAACTTTATTTCTTTCCTTATTTATTTAGTTTCCGCAATTATAAACTGTTCATGGCATCTTCCGTCTCTCTTGGCAATGCATTAAATTTCATTAGGGGTAAAAAGGCGATTATCAAGTATTTGTAGTCGTTATTCACAAAAACACAATTTCTCAAAACAGATGAGTGAAGTACTTGACCCGTGGTCGGTTAATGGTCACTTGTTGTTTTAGCTCGCGGTTGTCCGCCTGGGTTCTCGTCAAGTTCAAATAAACCTATTCTAGTAAGCCTAGGTTAGAGCGAAACCAAATCCTAAAATAGGCATTAGCGTAGGACGTCTTAATATTCAAGGGGTATTAAGTCCATTAGTGGACCAACCAAACATGTCAACGGGTTTTTGACCCAACAACATAGCATCCAACTACATGCTATTTGAAAGACGTATGTGTTGTAATCGAAATATTATCTTGGGGTGGGTCCTATCGGGTTACTCTATTTTATACGATGTCGAGATTCCTCAAGTTTGATGTGATGAAAAAGGCTCCCCTACATCTCAAATATGGTGGGAAAATTTGGGTCCAAACTTCCAAAAGGTAGTCCGCCAATACATGGGTCATTCGCCAATCATGATGCAACTAGAAGCATGGCCGGAACTAATTGAAGTCTTGCCTCGATATTGGGATAGAGAGAAAATGGTGTTTTGTTTTGGAACAATGGAAATGACTCCAACAATGGAAGAACTTAGCCAAAGAAAGAAGGCTAAGATCTCAACAAGGCATACTGATACCAGACAAGTCTACCCCAACCAAAATTGCTAAGTATCTTCATCTACGTGAACACCAATGCCCGTGGATAACAGTTCCAAATATCTCTTTCCAGTTGCTCTATAATAGCTTTGGGACTACGGGGGGATTCACTGAATATCTAAGTGAATTCTACACATTTCTGGAGTGGGAAAACACCCGAGCTTTGGCATTTGCTACAACACTTTTGGGCATCATGGTATTCCCATTAAACAAAAATCTCTTCATCAATACCCAAGTAATAATTGTGACCCATACCATGTTTCATGGCCTATCTGATGGTGGAACTATTAGCTACTTTTCATTAGTCCCGGTTATTTTATTCGACATCTATAGGGCTTTGGGAAGATGAAAAAATAGGCATCACTACTTCAAAGGGTCCAACCTACTTTTGCAGTACTGGATTCTCAAACATTTGGTCAAAGTCGATGGGGACCAAGCAATACCCAAACAAGATGGGCTCGATGACTTAGCAATACTGACAGACGCACTCCATCACAGAGGCATAAGAAATAGGACCAAGATAGGGTGGGCTCAAGCATTTTGTGAACTAGGAGAAGATAATATCCAAATGATGTTTAACGATTTTTACTCGACATAGGTAGTCGTGAGATGTCATGAGTTAGCTTTCCTTCCTCTCCCGAGAATTCAAGGAATCCGAACTTATGCTCCTCATAGAGTCCTTAGGCCATTTGGAAGGGTCCAAATAAAGCTGGCAACTGTTCATATGGGTTGTTACATCATCAACTATGATGAGGATGACAAAGTTCCGAAGGCTAGGGCAATCCGTCATAATTGGAAGACACTCGTGAAAATGGGTCCGCAGACATTAGCCCAAGATAGGTTCGATCCTAGGTACATGAGTGACTACAAAAGTGGGTGAAAGTAGACATTAAAGGAGAAGTTATATCAGAACCAAGGGTCGATTCTAGACCCAATGTCCATTTACAATTGATAAATCTCCAAGAAGAAATGGCTTGGAGGGAGCGGGAATTTCTTAGAAAACAAGAAGAAGACTTGTGCACCATAGCAAGGTTAACTCAGGAACTTGAAGATATAAGAATAGGTATAGCTTAACTTGACTAAAAAATGACCAAGAAAGTCTTGGAGGTTGGGGCATTACCGATACACGAATAAGCGGTAGAACATCAAAGCGACTTTTAGTTAAGCCAATTCGAGCTCAGGTACATCGCTGGAGCATCTAAGAGGAGTAGAACTGAAGAATGACCCTCAATATCATATTTTTAGTATCTTTGCCCCTGCGTGGGTTTGCATTTATGTATTCCCTGAAAATATCCATGCGTGGGTTTGCTTTCTATGTATTATATTTCTTTACCTAAAATTACCCCTATGTGGGCATGACTTTGATGCATTTATCCCTTCTCCTTAAAATGTACCCCTTTTGGACGGCTTTTGTATCCCTTTAAAGGGAAGTTTTTTCCATATATATATATATGCTATTTTAGGGGCAATAAAACGATTTAAATACGACACATACTTCTTTGAAACACGCTAGGCCTACCTTTGACATAAAAAGGTCACCCAGTTAGGACACAATATTTATTGTGATATTATTGCGATATGAACTATCTTATATGCTATGTGCGTTGCTCAAATCAAGGAAAAATTGGACCACTCTGTGCCAATTTTTTTAGAACACCGTAGGCAAAATATAAAGCCACTATACAAAGTCCAACACAAATTAATACTTGAGTCCCTCAGTTTCTCTAGAAAATCCAAACCTTACTCAACTGTACTTAAAGAAGCTTCTTTCCATCCAATAGGAAGTTGACTAGCTATGGACATTGAGGGAACTAGGCTCAGGAGAATGGAAGAAATCAACAGGAAAAGAGCCAAGGTTGAGAAATAGACCTGGGAGGTGGAACAACTCATCGAAGCTGCATTGGCCAAATCTGTGAAACTTGACGAATAAATAGCCATCACAGAAGAAAAAATTGCTAAAGTTGATAAGATGTTGGCACAAGTCAGAATTGCAAAAGAAATCGAAGAGGTTCAGAGAAAGAACATAGAGATCGACCAACTAACTGAGGCAGCTTTAGCCAAAACAAGGGAAGTCAAAGAATAGACTGCTAGGGCTGAGGCCTGAATCGCTGTGCTAGATCAGATGCTGGGAAAGTCAAAGGCAGTGCCAAAGAGAGACATTGTTCGAGAGATCAAGCAACTGATTTTGGAGTTTTAGGCTGCTACAGAAATGATTGGAAAACTAGAGAAAGGGAAAGAAAAAGTGTTTGATGAACCCAAAGAAGATGTTCTCGAGTCAGTGGAGTTCCCTATGACTCTAGAAGAACTCATAGAAGAAATGAAGAATTGGTTCGAGACTAAGGATGCAGTTTTCTAGCCGTATACGTTCCGGTAGGGTGACGAGCAGATTGCCCTGAATGCCCACTATAAGAACTTTTGGATGAATCCTGAGGTTGTGAAAATCTTGACCATTTACTAGATCCTGCAAGCCATGGCAACATTACACTCGGATGATACCTAGGGACCCCAGTGTGATCCTAAAGACAAACACAAAAAATGTGCCAACCATCCTTTCAAGAAGGGGCACACCACTGATGAATATGGGGATTTGAGAACTAAGATTCACGAAATGATCAATAGTGGACAAATTGCTCACCTGTTTGGGTCCCATGCCATGCTGGCATATGACCGAGTCAAACCTCGAATGCCCATTACTGAAGATGTCCTTATTCATTGCTTGGACTTCACTACCTTCAAGCTTGTTCAAGTTAAGATCCACCACCTTGCAGAGAGAAAGGAGAGAAGAGGGTCTGCCAAGTGGATAAAGAACGATGACATCTTCCTCTATCATGATGGAATGAAAGGTCATGACATCGTGAGGTGTCATGCCTTTTGCTTTGACCTGGAGCACCTAATTCAGATCGGGAAGATCAACCTCCAGTTCACACCAGATCACCCTTGAAGACTGAAGATCGAGAAGATTGAGACCTGCCACTATCCAAAGAAGCTTTAAAAGTAGCAAAGCTAGTGTAGTTATTTCCTTTCTATCATTTTTTACTTTTCCTCCTTTGTAATCAAAAGATAGTGGATGAAATGAAACAAAATGAAAATTTATCCTTTACCAATTTGAACCACATAGAAATTGAATTCTCTTTCGTGAGATACGTAGGCAGCCTTTCAAGGCCCGACCCCTATCTTTAAGAAATTTTCATTTCCCCATTATTGACAAATATGCCAAAGAATTTAGAAGACACATCAAATGCTACAAGACAAGTATTGGAAGATGAAGATTCAATACGCCAACTTTCCTGATGAAAACTACTTTTCCAAAATCAATGAGCAAATTCCTGTCCATCGAATCCTTGAGTCAATAATTACCCGTGGATCAATTTGCCTTGACAAAAAGCAACTTTTATGTGTTTAAAGCAATTCTTATATGTTTATTTCCAGTAGAATATCTTGTATTGTGTATCACTAACATAATCGAACATGTCAGCCTTTGAGTTGTTTTTACTTCAATAGGTAATAGAAACTGATCTGTGTTGACAAAACTAGCCGAACATCCCTACTTCACCCGATCAAAGGCACACATAGATTCCCCCTTTAACCATCACTTTTTAAGGGCAAATGAATGATAGTGAAGAAGAGAATGCTTTGGCCGTAAGAGAAAATGTTATCGCTGAACAAAGTGAAATGAATGCAGAGCTTGCAAGGAAGCTAGAGAAGATGCAAGAAGAGATGTAGAAAGCCAAGGATATGGCGAGCTTGGATATTGCTGCTAATAACCCAACTCTGGGAAGTTCCCAAACCCCTCTCCAAATCCCTCCGCTCAATTCGCTGTTAACCAAAAACCATCCAAGAGATATCCCTCCTGCCTCCGCACCTAGACCTTCCAATGAACCTCTCTCTAATAACACTCCCTATATAAGATCCTCATACCAAATCAACACTCGTCTTATCCAGCACACTAACCAAAATAATAACACAAGTGCCTACAATCCACAAAATCTCCCTCCAAATTATTAAAATACGCCACCGAACACCTACAACTCCCAGAATAACCGTCCCAACATAACGAAACCACATAACTATACCCCCATATACCCAAATGTCATTCCACATGTCCAGCCTCCACCTATCAAAAATATGCCACCTACTACTTTTCATTGTATGGTAGAACCATATTCTGCCCTCCGAGAAAGTCCCAAGCTTGACCACCACGAGGAAAAGGAGAAAGAGTTAAGGTACGAAAAGAAGCATGATCATGACATGGCACAAATAAAAGAGGAAATAGCTACGATAAGAAAACTCCGAGGTTCATCTTATGAGAAGGGTTATGATTATGATGATCTGTGCATTCATCCAGAGTTGGATCTGTCAGATGGATTCAAGACTCCCAAATTCGAGACGTTCAATAGTGTTAGGAACCATAAGGCTCATTTGAGAAGCTATTGCGACCAAATGGTCGGCGCAAGGAAGAATGACACCTTGTTGATGAGGCTATTCAGGTGAAGTTTGAGCGGAGAAGCCTTGGAGTTATTCACCAATCAAGAACTAAAGAAGTTGTCTATATGGAGTTACCTGGCCAGAGTCTTTGCTCAAATATATGCGTATAATATGGAAGTTGTTCTGGACCTATACTTTCTTGGTCGCATCAGGAAGAAATCAAATAAGGACTTATGAGATTATGCCTATCAATGGAGAAAGGAGGCGGGAAGCGCTCTCAAGAATCAGAGTTTTATGACAAAATGATATCTGCAGTTAAAGCAAAATTTGCCGACCTAGTTAAAATTGGTGAAATTGTTGAAGAAGGTCTTCAGAGTGGAAAAATTGCCAAGGCCTCAGCATCATCAGGACAAACAGGACTTCCCAGAAAGAAGAGGGATGAGGTATCTTTAGTATCCTCCAGTCTTAGCCCGAAATCGCAAAACCCTTTGGAGCCAACTATAAAAAATCACTTGTTCCAACAAATCCTCCCCCAGCTCCACAAAACCTCAACCTATTTTCTATACTCAGCCCATTTACCAAGCCCCACAACCAAATATGTAGCCCATTTAAAAACCTCCTTCCCAAAACTTCCAGGTGTATCTGAAAGCTCTCAAGAACCATAACAATTGCTAGGTTCCCACTCCCGCCAATGTTAATCTCCCTCGTCCAAATTTGGAAAAGAAAGTTCCTCGAACATTTACCTAACTGGACGAAACCATAACTCAGCTATATGAGAGATTGAAGGCTTCCAGATTTATCCAGCCAATTCAGCCCAAACCAGGCAACACTGATTCATGCTTCTTTAATGCTGATCGGTATTGTGCTTACCATTCTGGGGGTTCCGTACACAGTACCAAACATTGAATTAACCTAAGGAACAAGATTTAGGACTTGATCGATCAAAAGGTGGTCATACTGCCGACAGCGCCACCAAATGTTAACAATAACCCACTCCCAAATCATGGGGGAGCCGCTGTGAATATGATCGAGGTGGACGAAGACTGGGTCATGAGAAAGTCTATAGTGCCAGCCAATCATGGAAAACAAGAAGAGTTAGAGAAAGTTGTAGCTACCTTGAGTATTACTGAGAAGCCGCAATTCATTGTGCTAGCTGCACCTCAGCAAGTTTTTGCTCTAGTATGCGTGGAGGAAGGATTTATAGTCGAGGCCACCATAGTCCACGGTATGACAAGGTTGGGAAGATATATTCCCGATGAGCTGGTTAACGATGCGTATAAGAAATACCATCAGAAGAGACCAATCACTGAAGGTGAAGCAGAAGAATTCGTGAGGAGGATGCAATCAAAAGAGTACTCAATCGTGAAGCATCTAGAGAAGACCCCCGCCCAAATCTCCATCAAGGCATTACTCATGAGTTCCCAATACCACAGGCAGGCGTTGCTCAATGTCTTAAATGAAGCCTATGTGCCGACAGGTACTAGTGCAAAAAGTTGATCGCCATGGTAAGCCGAGTCTTGGAGTGTCACCGCATTTGCTTTAATGATGATGAGTTTCCTTTCAAAGGCATGATGCATAACAAGGCCTTACACTTCACTATTAAGAGTCAAGAGAAGATCGTAAATAGGGTGTTGATTGATAATGGGTCAGGACTGAACATTTGTCCATTGTCCACACTTACCCAATTGGATTATGACCTGGGGAAGATTCGTCAGAGCAGGGTCAATGTGAGAGCCTTTGACGGAGGTCAAAGGGACACTATAGGAGAAGTCAGCTTGTACATCCAAATGGGAACCATTGAGTTCCGTACATAATTCCACATCATAGACATAAGCACAAGCTATAACTTACTTTGGGGGAGACCATGGATCCATGGAGCTGGAGCAGTGCCGTCAACTTTGCATCAGATGGTAAAATTCATTTGGGAGGAGCATGAGGTGGTGATTCATGGTGAGGGGAGTCATCTAAGCCGTCCCAACGGTTATATCCATGTAATCAAAGAAATCCCGAGGGGAAGAGACTTCTACACCATAGAGATTGTCAATGCCACCAGAGAGGATCTCGCACCTCAAGTTCCAATGTCGCCTATCTATAAGATGCTCGCAACCACAATGTTGAGGAGTGGATATGAACCAGGTTTTGGATTAGGCAAGAATTCTTATGGAATGAATGAGGCAATAAGCATCCCTAGACAACTAACCAAGCACGGATTAGGGTATGTGGCCCGAGAAGACAAGGCAATGATCAGGGAGAAGAAGCAGTCCGAATTGCCAAAACTGCTACCTCATTTATATCAGTCATTCTCAATGCGTATTGGTCGCTCAAGTGATTAGTTAGAGGATGGAATATGAGATCTGTTTGAGGAATCCGATGCTATAACAAAAGAAATCCTCCTAGAAGCCATGATCAGGGATGTCAGGCTTGGCGAGAAGTTGCAAAACAGGGCCGCAATTCCTCTAATGACTCTTTGTTCGTCTGGGTAGACAAAGACTCTATTTTATGAAAATTGGTGATGGTTCGAATGAGGCACCGTTACCCACCCTTTATGTTTTAATATTGCTCGTACTGTTTTACCACTTTACAAAAGGCATGGACCTGCATTCATGCGGGTTGTAGCCATAGTTTGTAAATATTTTCATATTTCAATGAAAAGCCTCCTTATCTCAAAAAACATTTGATGTTCATTTTATTTTTCATTTAGTTGTTAATATCTATCTTGTTTTGTTTTGGTTTTAGCAATAATAAGTTAAAATCTACCAATGTCATGTCATGTCAAGAGCTTAACGAACAAACCGAACTAGACGGTGATGATTTTGAGGAATATGATGAAGAAACCATGATTCTTGAACAGTTGACAAAGGAACTAAATGATGTTGAGAATCAAGAAAGGCCCAACCTAGAGGAAACTGAGATGGTCAATCTAGGGGATGGACAAGAGGTCAAAGAAACCAGAATCAATATCCATGTGACAGAAGCACAGAAAAGGGAACTCATTAGATTACTCCGAGAGTACATCGACAAATTTGCTTGGGCCTACACTGATATGCCAGGGTTAAGCATAGATATCGTCTCCCAAAAGCTGCCTATCAATCCAAGGTTTGATCCGGTGAAGCAGAAGACCCGATAGTTCAAACCTGGTCTGAGTTTGAGGATTAAGAAAGAAGTTACCAAACAGATCCAATCTGGAGTGGTAGAAGTCAAAAAGTATCCCACTTGGTTGGCTAACATTGTCCCAGTGCCCAAGAAGGATGGAAAGATCAGGATCTGCGTTGACTATCGAGACCTGAACAAGGGTAGTCCAAAAGATAACTTTCCATTACCCAACATCCACATCCTTATTGACAACTGCATGAAGCATGAAATACACTCGTTTGTGGATTATTTTGTGGGGTACAACCAGATCTTAATGGATGAAGAAGACACGGAGAAAACAACCTTCATTATACCTTAGGGTATATATCATTATCGGGTGATGCCATTTGGTCTTAAAAATACAGGTGCCAAATACATGAGAGCCATGACAGCTCTATTCGATGACATGATTCATAAGGGGATCGAAGTGTACGTGGATGATGTGATTATCAAATCCCGAGAGAGTTCAGATCACTTGACTCATTTAAGGAAGTTTTTTGATCGACTACAGAAGTACAATTTGAAGCTGAACCCTACCAAGTGTGCTTTTGGAGTACCAGCGGGCAAGCTATTGTGCTTCATAGTCAGTAGGAGGGGAATCAAGCTCAACCCTTCGATGATCAAAGCAATCTAAGAGTCGCCTCCCCCGAAGACTAAGAAAGAAGTCATGAGTTTCATGGGAAGGCTAAATTATATTAGCTAGTTCATAGCTCAGCCAAGAGTTATTTCTAAACCTATCTTCAAGTTGCTGAAGAAAGATACACCGACCAGGTGGATTGAAGAGTGTCACCAAGCATTTGATCGTATCAAGAATTATTTGTCCAGCCTGCCAGTATTGGTTCCACCAAAAGAAAGAAGCCCATTGTTACTATATCTTTCAATCGCAGAAAGCGCATTTGGATACGTACTGGGGCAACATGATGAAAGCGAAAAGAAAGAACCAGCAATTTATTATTTTATTAAGTTCACTCTATACGAGGCTTGTTATACTTTGCTAGAGAGGACTTGTTGTGCTTTGACCTGGGTTGCCCAGAAATTGAGACATTATTTGTCGTCCTACATGACATATCTCATTTCCAGAATGGACCTTTTAAAGTACATATTCCAAAAGGCCACGCCTACGGGGAAATTGGCCAAGTGGCAATTATTGCTAAATGAGTTTGATATCATGTATGTGACTCAAAAAGAAATCAAAGGACAAGCCTAAGCGGATCATTTAGCAGAAAATTCGATTGATGAAGATTACGAACCACTCTGAACTTATTTCCTAGATGAAGAGATTTTGTTCATAGGAAAAGATATTGCAGAATCATACCCTGGCTGGAGATTGTTCTTCGATGGAGTAGTTAATTTCAAAGGTTCAGGCATTGGAGCAGTCTTGGTATCAGAAACTGGTCAGTATTACCCGGTGATAGCCAAACTCCATTTTCTATGCACTAACAATATGACAAAATATAAATCTTGTATTCTCGGCATTCAATTGGCTATTGATATGGATATTTGAGAACTTTTAGTTATTGATGACTCCAATTTGCTAATTCACCAAGTCCAAGGTGAATAAGCTGTGAAGAACTCCAAGATCATATCATATGTGAAGTTGGTACGAAGTTTGTGCAAGAGGTTCAGAAAGATCGAGTTCAAGCATAATCCAAGGATTCAGAATGAATTTGCTGATGCTTTGGCAACCATATCCTCCATGATTCAGCACCCAGAGCAGGATTACATCGATCCGTTGGTGATAAGTCTAAAAGAGCAGCTTGCGCAAGTTGAAGCAGAACCAGACAGAAAGCCATGGTATTATGATATCAAGAGGTATCTAGAGGTTGGGTTCTATCCAGAATATGTGACCGCCAACCAAAAGAAAACTATCCGCCGGATGGCCAACAACTTTTTCCAAAATGGAGAGATCCTTTATAGGAGGACTCCAGATCTTAGATTCTGAAGATGTGTTGACTCGGTTAAAGCCATGAAATTTCTAGAAGAGGTACATACAAGAGTGTGTGGACCACATATGAATGGGTTCACCTTAGCCAAGAAGATCCTGCGAGCCGGATACTTTTGGATGACCATGGAAAATGATAGTAGCAAGTTCGTACATAAATGTCACAAGTGCCAGATTCACAGAGATTTGATTCTAGTGCCGCCTAGCGAGCTTCATGCCATAAGTTTACCTTGTCCTTTTGTAGCTTAGGGCATGGATGTCATACGTCCAATCGAGCCGCCTACTTTGAATGGGCACAGATTCATTCTGGTAACAATTGACTACTTCACCAATTGGGTAAACGCTACTTCCTACAAGTCTATGACAAAGAAGGTTGTAGCTGACTTTGTTAAGGACAATCTGATTTGCCGATTTGGAATCCCCCAGTCGATCATCACACATAGTAGAGTGAATCAGAATAGTCACCTAATGAGATATATATGTGAGCAATTCAAGATCACTCACCAAAATTCGACCGCATATCACCCACAAATGAATGGAGCCATGGAAGCTTCCAAAAAGAATATCTTGAGAAAGATGGTCGATAACCACCGCTCTTGGCGTGAGATATTGCCTTATGCTTTATTGGGATACCGGACGGCCATCAGAAATTCGACTCGGGCAACTCCTTATGCGATGGTACAAGGGTCATAAGTGGTGATACCCGCTGAAGTTAAAATACTCTCCCTTAGGATCATTCAGGTAACCAGACTAAGCAGTGAAGAGTGGGTTCACACCCATTGCGAACAACTCATGTTGATTGATGAGAAAAGGTTTAGCATCGTGTGCCATGACCAGTTGTACCAGCAATGAATGATTCGTGCATTCAACAAGAGAGTAAGAGCTCATATGTTTGCCATAGGACAGCTGGTCCTTAAGCGTATTTTCCCTCACCTGGAGGAATACAAGGGAAAGTTTGCACCAAATTGGCAAGGACCATACATCATCCATAAAGTGCTATCTGGAGGAGATTTGATTTTTTCCAAGATGGATGTCCAAGTGTTTCCAAAGTCAATCAACTCCGACATTATAAAGAGATACTATGCATGAAGATGGTTTTTCTTTCATTTATTTTCCTGTAATCGTATTTCTAATTGCAATCATTTTTATGCTTTGTAATAGCTCAAAATTCCCTATCCTCTTTGTACGAACTACGTTTGACCAGAATTCTCATGAATGAGATACGTAGGCAGCCTGTGTCAGCTTTGGTATTCCCCTTAGAAAATCGATCTTTCCCCTTTTCTTCTCAAACAAAGTTTGACCTAAATTCTCAAAAATGAGATATATAGGCGGCCTTTGTTAGCCTTCGTTACCCCTTTATTTATTTCTACATTTGACCTGATTTCTTTTTCAACGGAATACATAGGTGCCACAACGGCTCAGTCATATCACCCTAGGAAATGGAAACTGGGCAAAATGTTTGAGAAAGGAATCTCAAAAATTCAGAAGGTGATGATCATTCTCTAGCAAGTCGGAATACAAAATATGCAAAAGAGCAACTGAAGTGAATCTCGAGAAAGAATCTCATAATTACCACAGAGTGTCAAATCTCTTATCAATGGAATAAGATTCATCATGAAACCTTTAATTGGGGAAGAAATTTTAAGGAGGACCTCAAAATTTCCACCAAACTTCATTCAAGAGTTTGATAACACTCTAAAGAATTCCCCAGCACCGAGAGATCAGAGTCTACTTAAAAAATCCCTAGTTGTAACAAAGTTCAAGGTAGATTAATCCCCAGCTATGACAGATCTCTCGAAAGATCATTTCCAAACATCCCAACTAGGATGATAAAGGATCTCCAGAGTCCTCTAGCAGCGTATCAGAGATTTCAAATGCTCGAGTAAAGGACATTAGTTGGGCTAGTAAATGACATGATAGGCAAGAGACCTTTCCAAACCTATACCTTTTCAAATCTTTGTTTTCCAAAGAACTTTCTTGAAAAGTCTTTACAAAAGATTAATTTTACTACTTATTAATTTGATTTTTCTTATGTTTACCAGGACCAGGGGAGTCGAGGACAATGAGTACTCGAGAGTGGAAAGCACACAGAATGGCAGAACAAAGAGCAGTAGATCGAAGGAGGTCAACATAGATCAGTTTCACTAAAAACTAACAATTTTTCTGTGGATGCAGGTTGTCGTAAAAAGTATGTTAGAGATGTGACAAGATTCCCCAAAATTGGTGAGAAAAGCCAAAACGGTGGGAAGGAGCCGAGAGAGGGAAAAGCTCCTGTAACTGACAAATTTTCTTGTAGTTTGCAGGAACTACTTGATAAAGAGGGATCAACAACATCCTCAAATTTCCCAGGCAGATCAGGACGCCGTGGCCAATCTCAAAATTAGAGCACCAAATGAGATATCGGTGATGTCCTCCACCAATCCCCAGCAAATTAGAAACCACCAAGAATAGACAATGTTCGAAAATTGTATTTGTGGCTGTCGCTAGAAATGGGTACAATCATTTCATTTGAAATGAAAGTTATTTTGATTAGCTTTATGAACGTTTGTTGCTAAAGTTTTTCGAATTCGAATTTGACTGCGGTCGCTAGCAAAAGCAACACTATGTCTACTAATCTTTTGCCTTGAGCGTAGGTACTCACAAATGAGTCAACACGACAACATAAAGACCAAAGGTGATATTTTTTGCAACTACTGCGCATGCCATTTCACCATCATCCATATCATTATCATATTTCCATGTCACAAGAACCATGTCACTTGGACCATATCGCAAGGACCATGTCGCAAGGACCATGTCGTAAGGACCATGTCATAAGGACCATGTCACAAAGACTATGTCACAAGGACCATGTCGCAAGGACCATGTCATAGGGACCATCATCATTAAGTACCGCAGACACATATTTGTTGTGAAGATTTCCCCTCTACCGTCCAGTTTCAAAGAGGATGACATTCAGAGGAATCCCTAAGTCGCACTTGGTATGCAGGATCGACCCAAAAGAACTTATATCCATAATCACATAAGACGATGGAGTCTGACGTACAGAATTTTTGCACATGCATATTTAAGCCACAAATATTTATGCATCCTTATTATTATTCCAAGACGACGTGGTCTGACATTCAACATATTTATATCCAATATTGCTGACATTGAGGATATCATTGCTTTATTATTATATTTACAATGAGATGATGGAGTCTGGGATTGAGCAAATTTATATCCGATATCACGCAAGACAGTGGAGTCTGACATCAAGGATATTTATGCACCCTTATTTATTATCATAAAGAGATGACAAAGTCTCACGTGGAAGGATGTTTATACATTCAAAAGCATCAATTGCCGGAGGATCCAACTATATTTGATCGTGTGGCAAAGGCCTTGTCACCCCTGATGATAAAAAATATTGTTTGCTATCGAGGTCGAAAGCATATAGTACGAAAGCATAAGTTGGACGTTAAACTAAATTTCTCAAAAAATAGAAGGCCAAAGATCGTCTGTAAGTCACTGCGATGTCTGAAACCAGATAGTGTGAAAGATTGCGTAAAACTTGACAGATTAAGAGTTATCTGTAAGACGCAGTGATATTTGAAACTGGATAGTGCACAAGATCTCTTGAAGATTGACAGTTCAAGGGTAATGCGTAAGTCACAATAATATCTGAAATTGGATAAAGTGTAAGACTACAAAATATTGATAGTCCAAGGGTTATCTATAAGCCAATCCACGTTGATATTGTGCAGAACTACCCAAAGGCTAGTAATTCAAGGGAAATCTATAAGTCATGTTACATCCAAGATCAGATAAAAGTGCAGGATTATCCAAAAACTGGCAATTTGAAGTACATTTGTAAGCCACCTCTATCAAAAGTCGAATGATGTTCAAGATTACTCGAAAGCTGTCGATTTAAGGGACATCTATATGCCGCCTCTATCCAAAGTCATATGATATGCTAGATTACCCAAAGCCTGACAATTTAGGGATATCTGTAAGTTGCATCGATATGGATGATGTACAAGACTTACCTCAGAATCATATGTAGAAACTACTACCAATAGCTGTGAGGGCTATCACATTCAAGAGAGTGCTACAAATGGTTACAAGGACCATCACATCAAATGGCCATGAGGGTCATCATAATCAATGATCATCACAAAGGCAATACTATCCAATAGCTACAAAGGCTATCATGATTATTTGGCATGGAAGTTGTTATTTCCTATGACAGGGACAAGAAAGGACGACATCTTGTTCAAGAAACAACAGATGCGGCAATAAGGTACAAAGATATCTCTCCTTATTGAGCTATTTTACTACTAATAATTTTGTCTCAAATATTGTCGAGAGAATCCAAGAGGATGAAAATCTCAAACCAGAACAAGAGGTATAAAATACGTCAAAAGACATCACCACATGGGATTCGAACGTAACTCAAGGATGAGGTACAGACTACGCCAAAAAAGATGCATCACAATGTGGAACTTTTTCTTAGTAGTGAACTGGGATATAGTCCAGAGAGGAATATCAAACTCTTAAGTTGCAAGCTGAGGAATGACTTTCACCACCATCAAACCACACCCCTATCAGAAGTCATGCAGGTATTTATTATCGTTTTAGGTCTTACTTTCGCATCTAGAGTACTTTCTGAACTCACGCTGGAAGCAATATTCTTTCTTTTCAAATACGAGTGACAATACACCTCTAGCCTTGGAAATTATGACTAGGTAAAATCTTATTTATAGGTGTGAAGCGCGCCACATTCATAGTTGAGAGATTACAAGCCTCTTAACATAAATATTACCTTTTCCACTGATTGCGTTGAACTATAGGCAGCCTGATTCCCTGAGTCTTGGGATATGTAGGCGGGCTCAATGTTAAAAATTCAATTGCATTGTAACTCTCCCAATCCTCTTACTCCCTAGCTTTCCGGTCTCTCCATTATTCAAAATCGTGATAGCTTTGAACTCTTTGAAAATCGTGTGTAAAATCAAGTATCTTGAACTACAAGTGGCCTGAATTCTAATGTAACCTGAGATATGTAGGAAACTCGATACCGGAGTTCGGCCATAATTCCTTGAAATTCATACTAAAACCAACCGCTTTCTGAAGATTAACCTGTGGTCGGATAAAATTGGGAACACCAATTCCCTTTGCCCAGGGTTACTTACATCCACCCTACCCAAAGGGAGGGGCAGTTGTTGACACCCAATTTTTACCCTCCACATTACAAATTAATCTTGAGCCTGTTTCAAATTTTAAACAATTCTTGAAATGATTGTTTTGTAAAAAGGATAAAATATTTTCTAAAAAATCAACTTTATAGTAGTTGAGTAAGGATTTATATTTTTCATATTTAATCATGTGGAATTTATATAAGTTTACTCCAGAAACTATTTTAAATTTAAACTCATAAGAAAATCCTTTTAAATTGAAATGCTTAATTTTTCTCCGAATTGATTAAGATTAGAGATTAATTGAATGATTAATTTCAAAACATGATAATTATTTCATATCATTTAAAATAAATAAGCTCAAGAATTGATTGTAATTAGTTCGTCTCTATTTCAATTCTTGCCTAATTCCTTTAAATCATTTAAATTTGGCCGAATTTCCCTGAATCTTTCCAATTTGGCTATCTCTTAAAAGTCAAAATGGCCACAGATTAAACCACCCTTATAACACCTCTTTGTGTTTCGGCGATTTGGTCCAAACAATTCCCAATCCCGCCTTATCCCACCACCATTTCCCCCTTTGTTTCTCCAACCCGTCCCACCTCTAAACACACCTTATATTCTTCTTTATCTCTTTTCCTCACTCTAACAGAAGCAAACAAATGACCCCTCTTGCTTCCTCTTTGTTTTACCTTAACACTAGCAAGACCCTAGCGCCGCACCTTATTTCCCCCCTTTCTCCCTCATCTCCTCCATACAACACCGTGCCTAGCACGAGGATCATACCAAGGAGGTACTAAGAGAGGTGACGTGTCCTCAATCCGCGTCTCCTTCGTCCTTTCTTCGAGAAATCCTGCCCAAGTTTTTACCAAAATGGTATAATCTTCCAGCTCACAATCTTATCCTCACATAGAATTTGAAATCCCTTGGTAAAATCCCCAGAAAACCCCTCCAAAATCCCCATCCTACACCAAAAAATCGACCCCAAATGTCTCGAATCCCCTCCTATATAAACTCTCACTATTTCGAGTGTTGGGTAACATTTTCACAGTTAAGAGAACCCTAAAAAAGGCTTGAGAAAGCTAGGGATTTCTTGACAAGAATTCAAGTTTCTTTTATATACTTCAAGGTAGAGGAAATTCCAATTTGTAATTTCTGTTCTCTTGGTGGTGGTGAAGTATTCTCTTCGGCAGAAGCTCATTCGTTCTCAGGTTGCTGCTCCGAAGAAGGTAAATCTTTCATTCTTTTCATCTTTATTTCATTTTAAGTATTATGTAGGATTATAATTTCTTGATGGTTTTCCTGCTGGTTATAGGCTGGTGTTTGAGCGTTAAAGCCCTCAAAACTTTCTTTGGTTTTCTTCTCTTTCTTATTTTTTTATGTCACTAGGTTAGAAGAGAACATCAAGTTTTGTTTCTTGCTCACTAGAACTGTTGTGGGATAGAATGTCTAAAATCATAGTTAATGTTTGCTTGTCCTTCTTGATTGTTTAAAGAACAATATAGTTGACATCTAGGGTTGATTTAAGAGATGTTATTTAATTGTTTTAAAATTAGTATGAATCAAATTCAAGTCCATCTTGTCTTTATTCTTGAATTGGTGCAACCTGCTATGAAGAGTTTTTGTCCTGACTCTAGAATTTCAAAGTTTTCTCCCTCTCCTGTAGTTACGATTTAAACTTGAATGTTATCTCCCTTTGTTTCATGGAATATGTTCCTACCTTTCTTGAGTTTTGTTAATCACAATCTGTATACCCTTAGGATGAGATAGAGCCTTGACTCTTTTAAACGAGATGGTTCCACCACTCAAAATTTTATGCTTTGTGTGTATTGCCTGCATATGTTTTCTTTTAAAACTGTTATGCCTCATTGAACAACCTGTAGTTGAGTAATCTTGACAATGAATGAACCATGAAATAAGGTTTCAGATACCACTGTCTTATGTTCAAATGTTCAAAATGTGAAGTCCTTTGGTATGATATCCTTAGGTTCATTAGAGTTTCCTATGCAAACCTTCTCTTTATTTCTAAAATTTTAATGTATCCGTCAAGATAGAAGCTGAATTTCAAATGCAATACGCTTTGCTAATCATAATCCCTTCCCCTTCTTCCCTTATATGGCATATCTGATTTCGTTAAGTAGAGGATGCTCTTTTCAAGATGTATTAGATGCTAAGTTTCATTACAAGATCTGTCATGCTTAAATCTGTCAATATAATCTGTTCTTGCATTTATCTGAATCATGGCTAAAGGTTAAAACCTCTCTTCCTTGCTTTAAAATTGAATGAGTTCGCTAAGATTGAGTCTGGAAATATGGCTTTACCTCATGACCAACATGGATATGTAGTAGTAATGTGAAGTGTGAAGTATTTGGACTAACTCATTCTTTTCAATTTCCTAATCAATCTTGTTTGTTCTCCATGTTGTGTTTACAAAATCTGTGTTTTGATTCAGCCTTGTCTATGAAATTTCAAGTGATTTTCTTCTCACTGTTTGTTTAAATAATTTTAAAGGGCAACTCGTTAAATGGCTAGCGATAAGAAATAAATATACTGAACTCTATTTGTGTGTCCTGTAGGTTTGCTCAACTTGTTTAAATTTGACATACTGGAATTAGTTCTTAAATAAATGCTAATCCTTCTCCTTTATTTTGTTACATGAACCGCCTTGAGTCCAAATGGACTCGCAGAATTCCTTTCTTGCATCTTCTGATGGGTCATGGTCCATTGCATCTTGAGTCATCCCATTGTGAGTCCTAAAGGGACTGATTTGTAGTCTCAAGTAAACAACGCTTGAAAATTTGGAAGGTAATATACAGGATATCAAGAAGATGGTCGAAAGAATTGGGCAAAAGTTCCCAAAGTGTGCATCTACATATGCAAGAAACAAATGGTCTAAAAGGCCTAAATTCATAAAGATGCAGCAACAGTAACGGTCCTAATGGGCCAAGAATTAAGAGAATGGACCAAAAGTCAAAAGTGTGGCAGATTATGGGCAAAGCCCAACTTAGATGTTTTAGGACATGTCTTGGTTTGGGCTAAAAGCCTAAATTGATTAAGCCAAAAAGCTTAATTACCTCTCTTACTTTTTAAACTCTTTACTTTGTATTAGTTAGAATTATCTTGTATAATTTGGACTAACATTTTAACTTAGTTGAGTTATCTCCAAAAGAGTAAATTACACTTCTTGTTAATTTTCTTTTGTTTTCTTCATGTAAAAAATGATTAAATCTCTTATATTTTAAATTATCAAACGAGCATGTTTACCTCTCTTTAAAACAAACCCTTAGTATTTTTCATTTAAAACATTTCAATCTTTCTTTTATCATGTTATATCTACCATGTTTTCCCAAATTAAAATCAAATATTTTCAAAAGTTAGTCAAATAAGTTATGTTTTCAACAAGATTGAATAACCACAAGTTAGTGGATATTTCGAGTGCCTTTAAAACCTTGTCGGGATGATAATATGAGTCTCTTACCCTTAATTTTCTAATTTTTAAAGTTATATCTTTTTTTAGCTTTAGAAATTTTTACAAGTTTTCTTGGTTTTCCTTAAATTAAACTAAGTGGCGACTCTTGCTTTTCTAAAGTTATTTTTAGATTTTTTAACTAAGTTTTTGAAATGATTTTCAAAGTCGAAACAACCATTTTTTCCCGAAAATAGGTCTTTAAAACTAAAAAAACTCATCACACAACAGAGAAAGATATAAAGCAAGACTCAATGCTAAAGGATTTACTCAAAAGGAAAGAGTTGACTTCACATATACCCTCTTTCCTAAGTCTAAAAAGGATTTCTTGCGTATTATATTGGCATTAGTAGTTCATTTTGATTTAGAATTGCAACAAATACATGTGAAAATCGCATTTCTTAATTGTGATATAGAGGAAGAGGTTTATATGAAACAACATGAAGGATTCTCCTATAGTAATAGTGAGCACTTGGTATGCAAGTTAAAGAAATCTATATATGGACTAAAACATGCCTTCCGTCAATGGTATTTAAAATTTTATAATGTTATCTCTACATTCTACTTTGTTGAGAATATTATGGATCAATGTATATACTAGAAGGTTAGTGAGAGTAAAATTTATTTCTTAATTCTATATGTGGGTGATATCTTACTTGCATCCAATGATAAGGGAATGATACATGGGGTGAAATAATTTCTCTCTAAATTTTTTGATATGAAAGACATGGGTGATGCGTGTTATGTGTTAACACCCAATTGTTGCCTTCCACATTACAAATTAATTTTGAGCTTTTTTAAATTTTAAATAATTTTGAAATAGTTGTTATTATAAAGAATTAAATATTTTCAAAATTAATTTTCATGCTAATTTTGTCATTTTAAGGAAAAATATATATTATGTATTTAATTATATGGAGTTTTTTACTTAAGAAATCATTTTGAAAACCATTTTTGAGCAAAACCCGTGTTCAAATTGAAGATACTTTATTTTTCTCAAAATTAATTTAAAATTTAGGGATTAATCGAATAGTTTGTCTCTTAATTTTAAATAAAAATAATTTTGCTTTGAACAAAATGATTATTTCACCTTATTTTAATTGAAGAAGCTCGAATAATTAATTAACATAAATTTGTCTATTCCAATTTTGGCCAAATTTTACTAAATTATTTTTGAATTGGTCACCTCTTATATCAAATGTGATGACCCTGTTTCTTGTTATGAACCTTTAGTTTGGCCCTGATCCCTCCTTGGACATTGTGTGCCTCAACTCAGGCAAATCGCCTAAGTTGAGGGTGGCTACTGTAGAGGTGAGTAAGAAGTGTGGGTATTAATAGAAGAGGTTAGAAATAAAAAGGAGAGATAACGAGTGTGGCGGATATGTTAAAGAAAAAAAAATAAAAAAAATAAGTGAGTTTGAAACAAAAGCCGCACCTGTCACTTGTTGAAAAAAAAGGAATAAAAAGGGAGAAAAAAGGGAGGAAAAGAGTAAAAGTGGTCTGATGAATGGAAACACGATAGCGTAGTATCAAGGAGGGCGTAGTCACTATTTCCTATATCTACCATACCCGTCCCCGAGCCTACGTTAAAAGCAGAGAAAGTCCTATAGTGATCCTAACCCAATTGTTTGAAAACTGAGGCATAGAAAATAAGGGCAAGCCTATGGTATTGTGCACGCATTGTTTGAACATCTTTGTGAGTGTGAGTGTTTAGTTCAGTCCCCAAGATATAACTATTCTACTGTGTTAGTGGGACTTCTTTGTGGTGAGGGCACTAGAGCAAATTTGACTGCTAACTGTTAGTATTAGTCTCACATGTGTATGCTAGGTCGTCTGTTGATAATGTAATGTCATCCTTGGATCCCGTTGTGTTGTCTTGATGAATGGAACACATGCACTGAGTTTGTATTGGAAAAAGAGATGGGTACTTGTTGTGTATTGAACTGCTAACCCATAAGACTGCCGTAGTTCCTGGTTTTCTTTTGATTTAGCATCGTTTAGTTTTGTTTTTAGTCTGTTGCTTGAGGACGACAAAGATTCTAAGTTGAGGGTGTTGATGTGCCAGGATTAGATGATACTTTCGACGCTTAAAACATAGGATTTTTGGGAGTTCATGAGTATATTTTGTTAGATTTAATGTTATTTGTTAAGTGTGCAGGGACTAAGTATGAAATAGAGAAAAAATCCAAAAAAGCAAAAGAGAATCCACCACAGGCGTCACACTCACGACGGCCCGTGGGGCAGACCGTCGACCTGAGCCAACAAGATTTGTTAAGGCAAAGAAGCCCGACGGGCTGGCATGATGCCCGTGGCAACCATGATGGGATGTCACCTTGCATATCGATATGCTCTAGGGATATGTACAAAAGGCCAAGGAAGGGCGACGGGCGCCACGACGCCCGTGACAATCCCGATGTCCTGTAGCGACTGCCCTTTGAAACATGGCAGGGGAGCTGGAGAAAAGACCAAGTCAGGTGACGTGAGACATCGACGGGCATCGTAGCTGCGATGTCCCATTGCTCCCGCCCGTGAGATCGTGGCAGGGAAATTCCTGAAGAAGTAAAGAAGGCCGACGGGCACCCAAGACCCCCATCGCCTTAGCGACGGCCCATGAGGCGACCCGTCAGATCTGCCGCATCCAGCTATTCTAGTTTCATTAGGATTTGGCCTATTTGTCTATAAATACTTTCCCTTAGGTTTTATTTTCGGTTGTTCATGAATTATTACATATTATTTTAGAATACTTTCAGATCATTACTACATTGTTCTTTGGTATTGATTCTAAAGACAAGTTCTTGATATTGAAGTGTTCTTGTGATTTTTCTTCAAGATTCCGGTTTCTTTGATTCTCAATTGTAAGTATCTATTGATGATTGCTCAACCAAACATTAATTGTGTACTTATGAACATGAGTAACTAAGTCCACAACTAGGGTTGTGGGAACCATGAAGAATTAACGAAGTAGGCAAAGTATTAGGTAATTCTAGGGCGATATTTATGGATGTATTGTTCTTCCCTTCGTATTGATTGCTTTCAAGCAGTGTACAATGTTAGAACTCGCCTTATCCTTACTTGCCATACCAAGGAGGTAACAGATGGGAAAAGGGTCGTTCAACAATGGAGATTTGAGGCTACCAACCCTCATCTAATGGCTTGACCTTGTCCGGGAATAGTCAATTTTGGATCCAAGGTAAGGGTTAGTAAGGCTACACCTGCGGCCGGACCAAGGCATGTGGTGAAATTCACCTAGTTGATGGACCAAGGAATTAGGGGAACTTAACTTACCGATTCTGCATGCTAAGTATCAAACTAGTTTACCAAGTACAAACGCCTTACTAAGTTATGATCTCATGGGGAACACTACCCTAGTCATCTCATTAATTGGTTACAACTCTCGAAATTAGCAACTGTTACTTGTTTACTTTTGATTTAAAAGCATTACTTGTTACTTTAAAACCCCCCCTTTGCGGGAAATAAATGAATACAAGCACGTGTTAACACTAATCGAACCTAGTCCTACCATATTCCATTTGGGATCGACCCGAACCTTTAGTTGGGTTCTATAATTGAACAACGACCGCTTGCGCTTCTTTTAGAGGTGTAATTTGGGCGCATCAAATTTTGGCGCCATTGCCGGGGAATACAGTTTAGGATTAAGAGAGATTGTGTTTATTTCAATTATAGTCCTTATTTCCTGATTTTACTTTTTCTGTTGTTTTTGATTTGATCATAGGTTGCACACTTGTGCATGCCAAGAACAAGGAGTCAAGGCAATCCCTTGATCCCTTGCGATCCGGAGCTCTCCAAAATATTACGAAACATGTCTATGGATGGAGAGCATGAGACTCAAGAGCAGATCGCAACTCGGTTACTAGCTGAGGCCGAGCAGAAGAAAAAGGAAGAAGCCGCATGCCAAAAGGAAGGCGAGGATGCCCTTGCCGCTGAAGATGCTCAAATTGCAAAAGATCTCGCACCTCAAAATATTGTAGCTGATAAAGCAAGGCTAGGAAGACATCATGTTGTCCGGGATGAGGCAACAACTAGACGCGTGCCTTATAATCGCAGTCGATAGATGTAGCAGCAAAGGCATATTCCTCGGTATTATGATGATGAGGATGATGATTAGGAGGAATTCGACAATACTGGACCTATAGTGTTGCCACCATTGTCTAAAGGAATGAAGTTTGATATCACCAGCGCCATGATCCAGCTGCTGAACCTGAAAGGACTTTATTCAGGAAAGCCCACGGAGGATGCAATTTCACCTGTGCAGAATTATTTGGGGACTAGCAAGTCGTACAATATGCCAGGAGTGGGGCAGTAGGCTATAATACTAAGTCTATTTCCATTTTCATTGACTGGTGAGGCGACTACATGGCTCTCAGAACTGCCTGATAATTCCATATACACATGTCATGAGCTGAAAAATCAGTTTCTGGAACGGTTCTTTCCTTCATCGAAGATGTTGATGCTAAATTTGGAGATCTATAATTTCAAGCAACTGCTAGCAGAAGCATTGTATGAGTCTTGGCTGAGGTTCAAGCAGAAGGTGAAACAAGTCCCAAAACACGGAATTCCTTCAAGGCATTTGATGGAGATCTTCTATAAGGCATTGAATGCCAACACTAAAGTAGTAGCTGACACTATTACTGGAGGAGCATTCATAGAGAATACATATTATGAGGCTGCAGAGATGCTGGATAGGGTTGCAAAGACTAATCGAGCATGGCATACTAGAGAGGCTGAGATTCCAGCAGGTACTTATGTAGTTGGTAAGTCATTGGATTCGAATGAATTGCAAGACATTAAACAACAAGTTGCTGAGATGAACACAACACTTGGGTTGCTTGCAAATAAATTCCTGGCTGATGGAGTAGAAAAGGTAAAAGCCATCGGTTCACAAGGCAAGGCACCTAGACCAGATGGTTACTCATCCGAAGAAGAAGTCAGTTATTTGAATGATCAAGGAATGGGTTTTCGGGCTTCTGGCCAAGAAAATCAAGATCGGAACAGAGACAGAGATGATTACAACAATCAGTTTGGGTACAGATATGGTGACCGATAGAAAAAAGATGGGTATAAGAACGATAGAACTAGCCTCTACGTTCCGCCTGCGATGCGTGAAGATAGGGCTGGACAACCTACCATGAGGGAATTGATCAACAAGGTGTTCCAAAAGGTTGACTCCATGGATGCTAGTATGAAGGAGATGAAAGCTGAACTTTTAGGTATCAGTCAGAAGGTGGAGTCTCACGCCGTCTCCATGAAGCAACTTGAGAAACAGATGCACCAGTTGTCAACCAGCATGAATCCGCGCCAAAGGGGTACTCTCCCAAGTGACACCATTCAGAATTCAAAAAATGATCGACATGCTATGGCGGTGACCACTCGGAGAGGAAAGCAGACTGTTGATCCTACCATGCCTATCGTTGTTGATGAGCCAGCCGAAGCTGAGAAGGATGATACTGAGATTGTAGCTAATTCTGAAGAGAAAGCTAGAAGTGAAAAGTCATCTGAGAGACTGCCTTCTGAGTTTAAGGCAAAGATCAAATAGGTTGCACCTGTCCTAAAACCCATACCATTGCCTCCTCCACCTTATCCCTAGAGGCTGAAGAAGAAGGTAGAGGATGGCAAATTTCACTAGTTCATCTCCATGCTTAAGCAGCTATCAGTCAATATCCCTTTTGTCGAAGCATTGGAGCAGATGCATGGTTATGCAAAATGCATGAAGGATCTGATGACAAGGAAGAGAAGGGTTAGTTTTGAGCCAGTTAACAATTTGTACCACTGCAGTGCAATAGTGTCCAGTTCTATGGTACATAAGAAGGAAGATCCTGTATCCTTCACCATTACTTGTACGATTGGAGCATTCTACTTTGCCAAAGCTTTGTGTGATTTGGGTGCTAGTATAAATCTAATGCCGATAGCATTGTACAATCAACTGGTCTTGGGAGCCCCCACTCTGACTATAATGCGGCTTTTTATGGCTGATCGCACGGTGAAAAGGCCTGTTGGAATTCTGTATGATGTATTGGTAAAGGTTGACACATTTATCTTTCCCGCAGATTTCGTTATTCTGGATTGCGAGGTTGACTTTGAAGTGCCCATTATCTTGGGGTGGCCACTCTTGGCTACTGGTGATAACGCCCAAATTACAACTCAGTTAAGAAGCGTAAGCGGTCGTTATCAAATATAGAACCCAACCAAGGTTGGGGTCGATCCCACAGGGAATAAAGTGCAAATTAAGTCGTTAGTGACTTAGTTGACTAGTAATCGATAATTTTCGGTAATTTGAGGGGGTTATAATTGTCAATTTCAAACAGTTTAAATAAAAATCAACGAATTTCACGAACTTAAAATGAATATGAGAAGTGAACTAGGGAAGTGTTCACCATGGCATCGTAACAAAATCGATTTAGTGCTTAGTCAGATTCTTTCCATATGTCTATCACGATGCGATTGAATTCATGTTATCATCTAAGCATTTCTCAACCAAATAGACGAATTTCCTTTTCAATTCTCTCGAACTTGAAAACGTAAAATTTCACATTTCAACCCAAAACATCGAGTAGATTAATCTTGCTAAAGCATTAATCATAAGACAAAAATTAAGAGTTTCGAATCCTGGTTGTTAATCCAATTTACCCGGTTTTAATCTCTTAGTTCAAGCAAATTAAACCTAGGCATGTCCTAATATTTGCAACCATTAGAAAACGTTAATAACACTAGATTAACAACGTGACGACATATAAATCAATCTCAATGCTACCCGGAATCTATATTTTCACATTTTCCATGGCTCCCACAACCCTAGTTGTGGGAAGTTAGCCACTCATGTTTGCAAAGCGAAGTAAAGAAACAATGGTATTCATATGAAAAAGAAGAAGTTATTACAATATAAAACCACAACGTTACTTTGAACTTCGTAGAATCCAAGCACCAATGGTGAAAATCCCAAGGAAGAAGACAAAGATATTGTTTTCCTTGTTGTTTCTATCTCAAAAGTCGCTCAACAATACGTTAAAATTGTCAGATATCGAGTACTAAAAATAACCCTAACACTGGGTATTTATATTAAGCTAGGAAATAAAGTTCCAAAAATAGATTCGGAATCCAGCTTTTGATCTTGACGGCTTGACCTGACGGTTCGTCAGACTGACGACGGGCCGTCACTCTAACCGTCGCTGCTATCCAGTGCACTAGCTCCAATTACTTGATCTTGATGGCCTCCCTAACGGTTTGTCACTCCTGTGATGGGTCGTCGCTCCAACCGTCGCCACTATCCAGTGGTTCTGTGCTTGCTTCTTCTTCATGACGGCTTGGCTGACGGTTAGTCACAGGTGTGCCACCCCATCATGCAAAGCGTCAGTCTTATCCAGTGGGAATGTTTTGAGCATTTTTCCTCCTTCTCTATCTTTGTATACTTTTCTTGCAAATATAACATGAAAACCATCAAACACAAAAACGGTTGCTTGAAAACTCGCGATTATTCTTAGTTAAAGGCGTCAAATTTGCCGTAGAATGCCGTCACATCAACACCCTCAACTTAAAATGTTTGCTTGTCCTCAAGCAACATGATAACAAAAACAAAACGGATGTCTCAACTAAGAAAAAATACAACACATGGCCATTTAATGGTTCAAGCAATCCAAACCAATCTCCCCCGGTACTACAAAGGTGTTTTGAAAAGCTGACTCGTCAAGATCCAAGAGTGTCATTTTGATGTAAGCGAGCACTCTACATATGCATGAACCACTATCCGAACAATCAGAAAGTGATATCAAAACCCCAATGCCCACACTACAAGGAAGTCCCACACACAGAGTTTCAGGACTAAGTAAGACACTCACGCTTACAAATGATTTCAAACAGTGCACATGCGATCCATAGGCTTGCCCTTACTATTCTATTTCAATTGTTCAGAAAGTTGCTCAGGATCACTACAGGACTTGTTACGGCTTGTAACGAGGCTTCGGGTGCATGTAGGATACATTTAGGGATTGGTGACTAAGCCCTCCTTAGAATCGCTGACTTACCATTTCCACTAGACTATCTTCATCCAACCTTATTCGCCTTTTATTCCCCCCTTTTTTTTAGCAACAGATGTGGCCTCTCTATTTAGACAATTATATTTCTTTCTTTTTCTTAGGCAGACTATCTTCATCCAACCAATCTTTTTCATCCCATTTTTCCTCTTATCATTTACCACTACAGTAGCCATCCTTAATTTAGGCTGATTGCCTGAGTTGAGGTGCACGATGTCCAAGAAAGGACTAGGGCCAAAATAGGGGTTCCAAGATTAAAAAGAGACAGTAGGGTACAAAATGAATAGGGTCAATTATGGCCCAAACAGGGATCAAAGGGAACATTTACATTTGGACGGTCTTATGGGCTAATTGGACTACACACAAAAAGGGCATGTGATCCTTTCCTAAGCAACTAGCTTCCAACTCAACAAAATAGACCGGGAAAGTTCTAGATGCATGCACAAAGTAAGAATTTTAACAAAAAGCTCACACACACTTCGCATCAGGAAACCATACCACTACCAAATATTGTAACAACAGTTCAGCCTAAACAAGATCATTCTTCGCACATGCATACAAAGACACTCAAGTATCCATAACAGCCAATTTTTTACACCCAAGTACAGAAAGAAACTTTTTCGGAGGGAGCTCCTTTTTTTATTGTAACCATTCATAGCCATGCTTGCTACTACATCACACAATAAAACAAAAATAAAAATAATTTAAACATGCCGGTTCTACTAGATAGCACACCAAAGGAAAAGAAACACGGCAACAAAAACCTTCGGTGGTGATACCCCTACTCCCAACAAAAGAATCTAGCATTGTCCTCAATGCTTAATCAAATCAGAGTAAAGGAATAGGGATACCTGTGAAGCCTAGGCTTCGTGGTCTGGAATAGTGACGCCAATATCGGCTGGTGTACTCAGCTCGTAAACAATCAGAGTCTATCTGGACTCTAGTACTGCACTAGATGATGCCCCAGATGCTTGGGCATGCACTCTTTCTGGTCGCAGCTGCTCGTCTAACACATACCGCCATTTTGCAGCCTCTAAATCTGCATCCTCGGATGATTTCTTTCTGTGCTTTCTATTCTTTCACCTCTTCACCCCACTCTCACCTGCTTGTGGTTCATCAATTCTCAGCGGTCGACCCATCAAATCTACTATCGTGGTATCTTCATCCAAGTCCATGAAATCTGAAGTCTCATCATAAGGCGCTTTCTCTTGCTTGAGGGCGGTGATTTCATTCTTCACATTCTTTAGTTCAACATCAAATCTTTCCAGGTCCGAGATGCTCATTTCATTCAGCCTCGCATCCATTTGGGTTTCCAAAGCTTCGAATCTTGCACGTAGCCCCTCATACGGCTTCAGAGCCTCCCGTATTGCTTCATCAATGGTGGGCTTGAACAAGTCCATCCAAGCTGAAATTTGCCTATCAATTTGTTTCTGATTTTGCACCATTTTAGCAAAGTTTTGCGGATTCATATGATATTCCTGTGGTAAGGGAGGCCTCGAGGTAGTGCCAGAACATTCAGCAGTGGCTTTAGTGGTTTGTGCAATCTTTGGATCAAACACAACAAGGGGAACCTCTGTGTCGGATGGAGTGTCAGTTTCCTCGAAGGTGGTCATGGTTGGTACCTCAAAAATCTGAGGCTTATGGACCCTCAAGTCGAACTTAGTGTCATCCCTTGATTTGTCAATATTTTGTTTGGATGACGCTGTCACTTGATCATAAATACCACCCATCATTGGTACCTCCACAATTCTGCATAACTCAGTAACCAGAAATGGGAACGATAAAGAAGAAATAGTCTCTATGGCTCTAATCCGCATCTAATCTACAATTATAATTCCAAAGTTGATGACGTACCCAGCTATCAGACTTGCCACTAGTATGGCCCTTACCTCATCCATATTAGCATCTCCACCTATAGGAAAGAGTCTCAGTCGCACGACAGCCCACCAGAATTTTGCTACGAAGCTTAGTGATTGCTTCGATATCCGTTCCCTTTGGTTCAACCACGATGGTGAGCCATCAGTCAAAGTATGCACTAACCATGATCTTTGCTGGTATAATGTGCTAATCTTGACATGAAACTATGGCATATCAGGTGGATGGATGTACTCCAGGCCAAAGAGGACTCAGTTGATTGTTTCCCGGGAGATGTCCACCTGTTTACCCCGAATTGGAACCATGTCCTGCCTTGGTTCCGACTTAACCCCCTTTCCCTTCTCAGCCTTGTTCTCTAACAATGCCAAAACGTTGGCATAGAGCTCACATAATAATGCTGGGTAGTAGAAACCCGAAGGTGTGCTCATCCACTCAAGCTGATACCTCCGAAATTGTGTCTGAAGAATGGGGTACTCGGGTAAATCTGTGGTGATGATCTAAACTTCCTCAACTATATGTATTTTGTGGCTCCTTGACTTTGTTGGGGTAAGACCATCAAGGTAGTTCTTCCGAGCACCCTAAAGTTCCCACCGGATTGACTCTCTATCTATGGGTGCCCTCTCTACATTTTTAGTGGCCTCAGTACCACTTACATCTTCCGGGCTGGAACTGGAGCTACCACTCCCTTCATTATAACTATCACTTCCTGACTCATTACTAGTCGACCCACTCTCCTCTTCATACTGGGAGACTTGAGTATTTCTCCATTTACAAAGCCTAGTCTGGTAGGCCGGGTCCTCAATTGCTTCTTCCTCGCTACCTGATTCATCTCTGAGTTGACGGGTGGTAGCGATTCTTTCTTTTCTCTTTTGTGCTTCACCACGAGTTGGTTGGTGTTTAGGAGCCATGTACCTACACAGGAACAAGTTAGAACACATGGGAGAAGGAATAGTTACCAAACATTCATCACTGTTTAGGGGTGAAGGATCGTCTGACGTATTGTCACAACTATGACGGATCGTCGGACAAATCATAAACCTAAAATAGTGGCATTTCAACATTTTTTTTGTGACGGTTTGGGTGATGGATCGTCACATGGGTGACGGGCCGTCACTCCAACCGTCAACCCAAAACAGTGGAATTTGACTCACTGTGTTCTTGTGATGGTTTTCTTGACGAGACATCAGGCAAGCCGTCACTCTCACCCAGGTGAGATTTTTCTCCTTGAGACATCTAGTCGAACACCTTGTGTTCTTTTAGCACTTTGCCCATTCCTTTTAGGATTTGGTTTCACAATGCCACCTATGATTTATTTAAACCCATGGGTTAATCAAGACTTCACCCATGTCAAGTTTCAAACTCCGCACATCAACAACAACCACAATCATACCACACATAACAAAAATTTCACAAACATAGGCACCCTCATTTTTCTCTTCTTCTACCCTCTAATATTTTTAGAGAAAATTCAAGAGAAGAGGTTATTATCATACCTTGATTTTTGTTATAGATGAAGAAAACTTCTATTCCTTTCACTTGAGTCACAAGAAACAATGGAAATTCAATACTCTTCGACTAAAATCGCCGGCCTGCGTGTTTTTGACAGTTAGAGAAAAAGGGAAGATGGAGAGGGTGAGCGGATTTATGTGGGGTTTGCTTGGGGAAGAGAGGATTTGGGTATTAATGGTGGTTTTAGAGTTAGAGAAGAGAATAGGAGTGATAAGATGGAGGGGATGAAGGAACCGTTTCAAAATTTGAAACGGGTTCCTTTGTTCGGGTGTAATTAGGATTTAGTAGGTCGGGTGGATTTGGGGTTTTAGGGTTGGGTCGGGTCAGTCTGGAATTCAAAGAAAAACATACCTTATCCGATGGTGGCTCATGTGACGGTCCTTCAGGAGCCCGACGACCCATCGCTTAAGACGTCACACCTACATAGTGAGTCCCCTTCTTGAATGCTTTAGTGACGGCTTGGATGACGACCTGCCACAAGTGTGACGGTCCGTCACATGAGTAGTTGCCACTAATTAGTGTAGACCCATATTGAATCTCAATTTGACGGTTTGGGTGACGGGTCATCACCTATTTGGCAGTCCATCACACCAACCGTCGCCCCTAATAGAACATCACCTTCACTGCTACCTCTTTGTACCTTCACACTCAACGAACACATTAACCAATTCTACTAAAAAAACCTATTTCAAAGTGATAATACAACAACAAAATATGGGTTGCCTCCCATATAGCGCCTGATTTATCATCGCGGCACAATGTGGGTATCTTGATTACTCAGACTTCATCAAGATACACCACATATAGGGAATTTACCTCCTCCGAGAGGCCTAGATATTGCTTTACTCTCTGCCCATTGGCTTTGAACCATTAAACATCCTTGTTTTCAAGCTCAACCACGCCATATAGGAATACTTGGTGTACTTTGAATGGTCCGGACCATTTGGATTTGAGTTTTCCAGGAAATAACTTGAACCTAGAGTTGAACAACAACACCAAGTCCCAAACTTTGAACTCCCTTTTCTCAATCCTTCGGTCATGGTATAACTTCATTCACTTTTTGTAGAGAGCAGATCTCTCATATGCTCACAACTGGAACTCATCCATCTCATTCAATTGTTCCAACCTCAGTTCCGATGCATCTTTCCAACTGAGGTTCAACTTTTTGAGTGGCCACAGGGCTTTGTGCTCAAGTTCCACGGGCAAATGACAAGCTTTACCAGAAACAAGTTGGTAAGGGGACATACCTATTGGCGTTTTGAACACTTTTCGATATGCCCAGAGTGCATCATCTAGCTTCCTTGCCCAATCACGCTAGTTCACATTCACAGACTTTGCCAATATCTCCTTGATTTCCCTGTTTGACACTTCGACCTGTCCACTCGTCTGGGGGTGATAAGGAGTGGCCACTTTGTGTAGATTTTCACCATACTTAGCTAGAGCGGCCCAGAACACCTTGTTGCAAAATGTGACCGTCCATCGCTTATGATCGTGCGGGGAGTGCCAAACCAAGCAAAGATGTTTCTTTTCAGAAAAGCTACCACACTCTTCCCTTCATTATTGGCCAAAGCAACCGCCTCTACCCACTTTGAGATATAATCAACCACTACCAAGATGTAACGGTTACCATAAGAACTATCAAATGGGCCCATGAAATATATCCCCCAGACGTTGAACAATTCAACCTCCATAATAGTAGACATTGACAACTCTTGCCTACGAGAGATTTCTCCTCTTCTTTGGCATTGATCACAGGATTTGGCAAATTCATGTGCATCTTTTTGAATTTTTGGCCAATAATAACCACACTGTAAGATTTTTCGGGCAGTTTGGTCACCCGGATGATGGCCTCTAACTAGGGACGAATGACAAGCTTACAAGATGCTTGTCATTTCCACCTCCGGTACACATCTCCTTATTATGTTATCAACACACAACCGGAATAGATAAGGCTCATCCCAAAAAAACTTACTTGCATCATGGAGGAATTTCTTCCTCTGGTGGAAGTTCAATTCTTCTGGCATCATATCACTCACCACATAATTTGCGAAATACGCATACCATGGCACTATGTGGAGTGACATATCCAACACATGCTCGTCCGAAAATGCATCATCAATCTCCAGCTCATCTACTACTTTCTCTTCACTCTCAAGTCTGGACATATGATCCGCCACTTGGTTTTCACACCCTTTTCGGTCTTTGACTTTGAAGTCAAATTCCTGCAACAATAATACCCAGCGGATTAGTCGAGGCTTTGCATCCTTCTTTGCCATTAAATACCTCAATGCTGTATGTTCTGTGTGCACCACCACTTTTATACCAAGTAAATACGCTCTAAATTTCTCAAAAGCGTACGTAACTGCTAGTAGCTCATGTTATATCACCGTGTAGTTCTTTTGCTCCCCATTCAATGCCTTACTAGCATAATAAATAGGGTGAAAAAGTTTGTCTCGCTTCTGTCCCAGAACAGCTCCGAGTGCAACACCACTTGCATCACACATTACCTCTAATGGTTTGGACCAATCCGGGGCAATTATAATAGGAGCAGCCACTAACTTCTCTTTCAGGCACTCAAATGCCTTCAAGCAATCTTCGTCGAACACAAACTTGGTCTCCTTCTCTAGTAGCTTACACATTGGGTTCGCGATCTTAGAGAAGTCTTTAATAAATCTTTAATTGAATCCAGCATGACCAAGAAAACTCCTCACACCCTTAACTGTGATAGGTGGAGGTAGTTTCTAGATGACTTCTATCTTTGCTCTATCCACCTCTAGACCTCTCACCGATATCTTGTGACCCAATACAATGCTTTCCTTCACCATGAAATGGCATTTTTCCCAATTTAGAACAAGGTTTGACTCTTCACACCTTTACAATGCTTGATCCAAATTAGCCAAGAAATCCTCAAATGCATCACCCACCACAGAGAACTCATCCATGAAGACTTCTAATGTATCCTCAACCATATTAGAAAAAATAGACATCATGCATCTTTGGAATGTTGCAAGAGCATTACACAGACCAAAGGGCATGCGTCTGAAAGTAAATGTAGCATAAGGACAGGTGAAAGTGGTTTTTCCTGATCTTTTGGTGCGATGGGTATTTGGTTATACCCTGAATATCCATCCAAAAAGCAGTACCACCCCCTGCCAGCTAATCTATCCAGCATATGATCTATAAAATGCATGGGGAAATGATCTCGGAGAGTCCAGGAGTTGAGCTTCCGGTAATCCATACAGACTCACCACCCCGTGACAGGGCTTAATGGAATCAGCTCATTTTTATCTTTCGATACCACCTTCATCCCTCCATTTTTGGGAACACATTGAACCGGTATTACCCATTTACTATCAGAAATTTGGTAAACCACTCCTGCGTCGAGCCATTTGATGATTTCTTTCTTCACCACTTCTTGCATCGATGGATTTAGCCTTCGCTGATGCTCATTGGTGGGAGTGCAATCTTCTTCTAACTGTATCTTGTGAGTACAAATACCTTGAGGGATGCAAATGATATCCATAATGGTCCAACTGATTGCTCTCTTGTACCTATGTAGTATGGACAATAAAGCTTCAACTTGTCTTTCCACAAGGTCTATCGCAATGATCACATGTAAGGTGTCATTTTCACCCAAATATGCGTACCTTAGATGGCCGGGCAACTCTTTCAAATCTAACACCGGCGCCTCTTTAATAGAAGGCTTTGCTGGAGGTGTCAGCCGGTTCTTCAAATCAAGGTCCAATTTCTTTGGGGCGTAATAGTATGACCCTATTCCAACAAGAGCATTAACAGTTTTGTCATAGTCTTCGATGTCCTCACCATCGAAGTTCATCATAACTGCTGCCAAAGTCTCTACAGCAAATCTCTCCTCAACTGATACTACCACATCTGATTCGGCAACAACATCAATAACCGAGATGACACTCTTGTCCCTCAATTTCTTCATCGACTTTTACACATTAAACTTCACTATTTCATCATTCAACCTGAAAGTCAACTTGTTGCTCTCCATATCCACTAATACTCTTTCGGTTGCCAAGAAGGGTCATCCCAAAATAATGGGGACTTCAAAGTCCACTTCGCAATCCAAAATCACGAAGTCTACTGGAAATATGAACTTTCCCACCTTCATAAGCACATCATATAAGATGCCCACCGGTCGTTTAACCGATCTATCAGCCATCAACAATCTCATAGTCATCGGTTTGGAAGCTCCTAAGCCCAACTGCCGGTAGATGGCCAACGGCATCAAGTTTATACTGGCCCCCAAGTCACAAAGAGCTTTTGAAAAATTAAACTCCCCGATGGTGGAAGGAATAGTTAAGGCACCCGAGTCTTCTTTCCTTTGGACTAGAGACCTTGATGAGATGGCACTGCAATGGTGGAGGTTGTCTTCCGGTTTGAAAATTACCGACCTCTTCTTTGCGATCAAGTCCTTCATGAACTTTGCATAATCGGGCATTTGTTCAAGCACATCCACCAGAGGAATATTCACAGAGATCTGCTTGATCATAGTTATAAATTTGTGGAATTTCCTGTCTTCCACCTTCTTCTTGATCCTATGAGGGAAAGGAGGAGGAAGCTTTGGCAATTGTTTTGGAAGTTTTTCAACTTCCTTACTTGTCTCCGTGAGCACTTGAGTATCATCCTCTACCAAAGTGGGTTTTTCAATATGTACACCCACACCCTCATCGATCACCTTTTCATAATCAATGAACTCATCTTCATCAACTACATCATCATTCTGCTTTTGAATTACCGGATGTGATTTCGATAATGTTTTACCACTTCTCATAGTGATCGCCATACAACTCCCGTTGTTCCTCGAGTTTTGTATGTTGTCACTCGGCAATGTACCATCTTTCCTTTGATTCAGAGACGCTGAGATTTGACTCATTTGTTGCTCTAACTGCTTAATTAAGGTGGAATGCGAATCCACCAACTGACTAATTGATGATAGTTCAGACTTCATTTCCTTCACTCATGAGTCAGTAGATTCTACCTTCAGCAACATCTTGGCCATCATATTCTCCAATTTGGACGTTCCTATCTCATTGCTAGCTCTTTCCCTATTTCCAGGTGGTACGTACAACCCACCTTTATCAGATTTATTCTTCCAGTCCCCCTGATCACGATCTCTGTAGCCAGCTTTTACATAATAGTTGTCCTTCTGATATTTTTGACCTTGGTTTCGCTTGCCATTGGCCTGGAAACCCCCCAAATAATTGGCCTCCTCATCAGACCCAGACTCTGCTGCTTTACTTTGGGAACCCACAACTTTCACTTTCTCCATACCTCCTGACAACAAATGCTTTGTCAGTAGGTCCATTTGCGTTTTCAGATGGGCCATATCTTGGTCCTGCTCTTCCTCCTTCCTACGCTGCTCTACTGACATACCAACTGTATAACTTCTAGTTGCTACCTCTGTATCCCGTGTATGCCAGGCCCTGTTGGTTTTGGTAAGCCGGTCCAAAATAGTTGTGGCCTCAATAAAAGTGAGACCCATAAATGCTCCACCTAATGCAGACTCCAACATAGAGACGACCACACCAGAGCAGAGAACTGTGTCCCCATATGGCCCTGGAGTTGTATTGGGATGAGACCGAGAAACCACGCAGATAGAGCATTGAAGGGTCGAAGGCCATCTTTGATTATGCCCTTGAAGTGACCGGAATAGGGCATCTACGGAGACCTATTGCGGAAGAATGAAAGATTGATCCATTCAAATTAAAAGACTTCCCCAAACTTGATGCCTACTTCCGCCATTACAAATTGGGATAAACTAGCAATCCCCTCTAAGATTACCAGCCAGCTCTCGTGAGAGAGTTTTATGCTAATTATCAGGCTATACAGGAAGGTCCATGCAAAAAGGTACAAAAAATCAATGAACTTCCCTCTCTTGAGAGCATCCCGGTGAGGGGTGTCCCGGTCAACATCTCTGCCGAAACTTTTAACAAATTCTTATTTGGGCTATGGTATGAGGCACCCACAAACCTTGTTGATTATTAGTACCGGGTGAAGCATGAAGAGAAAAGAACTCAATGGTTGGATAAGCGCCTAACCACTACTGGGGAACCACTATGGATCAACCAAGACAAGCCTGTGATTTATAAGGCTTTGTTATCATTTGAAGCAAAGTTTGGTGGGCACTGGTGAGATTTTGATTGATGTCGATGGGTGCCGACAACCAACTCACTCTGGAAAGGGCCATTTTAGTGGCCACCTTATTGTCCTAATACAACCTCAACTTTGGGAGAATCATCGTAGAGGAGATTCGGGACCGAGTTACCAAAATAGCTTCCTTCTACCCATTCCCTTATTTGATTACTGAGCTAAGTGAAGAGGCTCAAGTCCCCAAGTATGCTGGGGAAGATCGGGGTGCCGAGCTGCAAGGACCCACCATCCAGAGAGGTCCAAAGATGAGACTAGGGTTATTAGTTTGACTGGCACTGATGAGCCTTTGGCTCTAACTCTTGAGGAACATGTCCCGACACCAGATGTGATAGCATCCCCCACGACTAGACCTACCCTGCAGGGTATCCAGTCCGAGCATAATGGTGCTAGTCCATCCACCTTGCCAGCCGAGCCAAGCCCCTCCACAGCACCTTCCAGGGGGATTCTTCTTCTATTTATGCCTTCCATCCGGCTAACTTCATGAACACTATCCAGAGGACTCTTGATCTGAAAAAGAAAATGAATGCGTTCACACTACAGTTTCACCCGATTGTGAATGCCTTCATCCAAAGTGCCATAGCACCGTTTCTCAATGTGAATGCCCGAATTGATGCATTGGATGACATGGTGGATGAGAGATTAAGGGAGATGGGTGTGCTAGAGTTATCTGGCATGAAAAAGAAGATTGTTGCACTTAAGATTGAGGTCGACCGACTGAAGAATCCTCCTTCTACCCAAGCCAGAGTACCACTAGTCTTGCCATAGGTCACAGAGGAGCCCACGCTCAATCTATGGGATTTTGTAGATCCCGAGCTCTGTATGGCATATTTGGACTCGGTGGTGGAAAAGGAGCATAAGAAAGTCGATGAATCGATTCCTGAGCCTACGACATATAAGAGAAAAAGAAAGAGCAAGTACAAGCAGGTTCAAGAAGGTGATGCTCCTCTTAGCTCGTAGTCTCAAAAGAAGAAAGAGGAGAGAGATGAGAAAAGGCCCCAAAAAGAGCTGGATAGAGCATCAAAAGAGTCTTTGGCTATGCAACAGATTGAGGAACTTAGTGCAGTCTATGAGGTGATTTTGAAATGGAATTTGAATGGATACCCCTAAAAAAATTGTATGACATAACAATATCTAGTTTTGATAAACTAACCATTGTGGATCCTTGCATGACAATGTGTTAATCGATCTGATGATTGGCTTAAGCTAGAGTATGAACCTAATTGGTAGCATGTGATTGTCGACTCTGTGCCATGTGTTAGTGAGCTTAATTTGCTTGGTTCTTGCTTTGTGTGCCAATCTAGAACTTGCCCAGTTAGTCTTGCCAAGGACGTAGGATAGTTGGTTAGGAAAGGATCATAGGCCATTTTTTGAAATAGTCCACTTTATCCCAAAATACCGACCAAATGATGAGAATACCCTTTGATCCCTGATTTTGAGCCTACATTGACCCTTTTTTGTTGTTTAGCCTAATCACCTTCCCTGTTTCTTGTTATGAACCTTTAGTTTGGCCCTGGTCCCTTCTTGGACATTGTGTGCCTCAACTCAGGCAAATCGCCTAAGTTGAGGGTGGCTACTGTAGAGGTGAGTAAGAAGTGTGGGCATGAATAGAAGAGGTTAGAAACAAAAAGGAGAGATAACGGGTGTGACTGCTATGTTAAAGAAAAAAAAAGAAAAATAATAAGTGAGTTTGAAACAAAATCCGCACTTGTCACTTGTTGAAAAAGAAGGAATAAAAATGGAGAAAAAAAGGAGGAAAAGAGTAAAAGTGGTCTGATGAGTGGAAACGCGATAGCGTAGTGTCAAGGAGGATGTAGTCACTATTTCCTATATCTACCATACCCATCCCCGAGCCTACATTACAAGCCGAGAAAGTCCTATAGTTATCCTAACCCAATTGTTCGAAAACCAAGGGATAGAAAATGAGGGCAAGCTTATGGTGTTGTGCACACATTGTTTTAACATCTTTATGAGTGTGAGTATTTAGTTCATTCCCCAAGATATAACTATGCTACTGTGTGAGTGGGACTTCTTTATGGTAAGGGCACTAGAGCGACTTTGACTGCTAACTATTAGTATTAGTATCACATGTGTATGCGAGGTCATCTGTTGATAATGTAATGTCATACTTGGATCCCGTTGTGTTGTCTTGATGAATGGAACACATGCACTTACTTTGTATTGGAAAAAGAGGGGGGTACTTTTTGTGTATTGAACTGCTAACCCATATGACTGCCGTAGTTCCTGGTTTTCTTTTGCTTAAGTGTCGTTTAGTTTTTTTTTAGTTTGTTGCTTGAGGACAAGCAAACATTCTAAGTTGAGGGTTTTGATATGTCATCGTAGTGGTATTCGGACGGCGCATAAGATCTTGTAATGCGGCTATTATTGGCCGACTATCCATAAATACGCGCATGAATTTGCTAAGGCTTGCAGCAGATATCAGAGGGAAGGAGGTATCTCAAGGAGGCATGAGCTCCCTATGAATCCCATCCTTGTGATTGAGCGATTTGACGTTTTGGGTATAGACTTCATGGGTCCGTTTGTGTTGTCCGATAGGAATTGGTACATATTAGTGGCTGTAGACTACATATCTAAGTGGGTGGAGGCGGTTGCACTTCCCAGTAATGAAGGTAAATGTGTCACAACATTCTTGAAAAAGAACATCTTCTCCAGGTACGGGACGCCAAGGGCCATTATTAGTGATGGAGGCTCTCACTTTTGCAACAAGCTATTTTGCGCTTTGCTAGAAAAATATGGAGTGAAACACAGAGTTGCAACCCCTTATCATCCGCATACAAGTGGGAAAGTGGAAGTTTCCAATAGAGAGATCAAGTCAATCCTGTCCAAGACTGTTAATGCAACTAGAAAGGATTGGTCGCGGAAGCTGGATGATGCTTTGTGGGTGTACCGGACTGCATACAAGACTCCTATAGGCATGTCACCATATCAACTTGTGTTTGGGAAGGCCTGTCACCTTCTGGTTGAGCTAGAGCATAAGGCAATATGTGTGTTGAAGAAGCTGAATTTAGATTGGTCTGAGGCATCGTTACAGTGGCTTGGGTAGTTGAATGAATTGGATGAATTCCGTCTGAATGCTTATGAAAGTTCAGCACTGTACAAAGAAAGGATGAAATTGTATCATGACCGGAAGATTGATAAGAGATATTTTTAGCCGGGTGACTTGGTCATGCTCTTCAATTCTAGACTTCGCTTGTTTCTTGGTAAGCTAATGTCCAAGTGGATTGGACCCTTCATGGTGGTACAATGTTTTCCTCATGGAGCTATTGAACTAGAAAACCATGAGGGAAAAAGGTTCAAAGCAAATGGGCAGCAGTTCAAAGCTTATTTCGGCATAGCGGAGGAGATCAAAATGATTGAGGCATGGAGCATTGATGAGTTCATCCCACCCAAGGAGCTTGATGAATTTTGAGTAGTCAAGCATCCTGCATCATTCCATGATGTTAAATCAGGCGTTGCATGGGAGGCAACCCATGAAGTTGTATTTTACTTTACGTTACTTTTTGTTTTAGTGGTTGTAGAGTATTTTGGTGAAGTCTGAGTAACCAAAAAACTTGCATCGTGCCGCGACATTAAATCAAAAGCTACATGGGAGGCAACCCATGGATTAATATGTGTGTTCATTTTTTGCAGGAGGAAGAGAGATGAAAACAAGGGCTGAAACCGTTGGAAAAAAGGGGATCCCACTAGAAAATTTTCTAAGTGTTAAAACGATGTGGTCTGCCTCATTCCCAGGTCCCACATGATGGGACGTTGCATCCCCGATGGGCGTTGGAATGGGTGTGAAGCCCTCTTTAAGAAAAGAAATTTTTCTAAGTGTGGAAGACAGGAGCCCTGCCTCATTCCTACGGCCTACACGACGGGACGTCGCATCCCTGATGGGCGTCGGATTGGGCGTGAAGCCCCTAAAGAAGAGAAAAATTTCCTAACTGTTGAAAATGAGGGCCCTGCCTCATTCCCACGTCACGCGTGATGGGCCTTCGCAGCCCTGAAGGGTGTGGGGATGGGCTTGGGAAATCCTCCCAGGTAAGTACAATTTTCTAAGTATGGAAGACAGGGGCCCAGCTACATTCCCACTTCCCGCGTAATGAGCCATCGCGGCACTGACGGGTGTGGGAAAGCCTCCCAGGTAAGTACCCATGATGGGCCATCGCTTTTCCGATGGGCATCACGTAGCCCGTCGTCTGGGTCAGTAAAAAGGGGGTCAACATGTTAGTTTAATTTATATTTCTGACCCGACCCGACCCGAGTTCCCTTTTCCCCCTTTCCCCGCGTCTATTAGGATTTGACCTCATTCCTTTGAGGTCAAATACATTCAACACTCATCTCTCTCAAATCACATTCACTTTCTCCACCCAAACCAAATCCCAGAATCTCTCACTCCCCCATGACTTCGTCGGTCACCACTCACAACCCATTCAAGTGTCAGCGTCATTCCACTCATTCCAACACCCAAGACTCAAGTTGATTAAATTTGTGTCCAAAACCAAGAGTAAGTTTACTTTATCATGGATTATTGTTTAGAATGTGTTGGTATGAACGTGTCTAGGGGTTTGAAATCAATTGGCTAAGTGTCTAGCAATAGCAACCACAGGTAGCAAAATAACCCTAGATTCGAACTATATGGAAATCGATAAGCTAGGGTTGTGGGATTTGTCTGGGAAACGAGATGAAGACTAGTATGCTTTTTATTTTCTTTGATTTGGGCGTGGGTAATGACAAAATTGTTGTGTGTGAAAGAGAAATTTGTGCGCCTGACTAAATCCTGCGGGCTATCACACGGGACGTCGGAAGAATAACAGGCATCAGTCAGGGAGTGGTGTTGGCCTAAAACTTGAAAAAGTTTCTGGCTGGATCCTACGCCCAAGCCGACGGGACGTCGGACCTCCCACGCCCATGGAAGGAGCCCGTGAGAGGAAAGAAGTCCTTAAAAACCCACTGCCCATCTTTGATGCCCCATCTCACGGGACGTCGGACCTCCCACACCCATGACACAGGGTCGTGGGAGGGACATTTCCCTTGAATATTTCATTGATCCATTCCGACGTCTAGGGCCACATCGTAGGCCCTCCCACGCCCGTGGAAGGGTAATTTGTCTATAATTTTTTTCTAAGTATAGAAGTTTTCTAGGTTTGCATAATTGGTCCCGATGTCTAATGTTGGTTTCCTGCAGGTGCTAAATGGCTCCAAAACCACCACTAAGGCAAGGAGGCGCCCGCAATACGAAAGATTCCTCCATATCGTCCTGGCTAAAGGATCATCCAACTGATTCTGAGGCTGAGAAAAGTATCTCTGACAACATCCCCCTCATCTGGACTGTTAGAAGAAAGCTGGTTGTGTCATCCTCTCATTCTGAAGAGGAGGCCAACCCACCTGCAGACCCACAAGGCTCATTCTCTGGCTCTTTCGAGCCAAATGGAGAGAGTGAACAGGCACCCACTGGGAAAGAATTGACTACTCAGGTCTCGAGTGACACAGCAAAAGAGTCCAGAGGTGAGGAAGGCTCGGAGCATGGTTCTGAAAAAGATAAAAGCGGAGGGACAGACTCCAACACAGAGACGACCACACCAGAGCGGAGCACTGTGTCCCTATATGGCCCTAGAGTTGTACTGGGATGAGACCGAGAGACCCCCATATGGAGCATTGAAAGGTCGAAGGACATATTTGATTAAGGACTTGAAGTGACCGGAATAGGGCATCTACGGAGACCTATTGCAGAAGAATGGAAAATTTATCCATTCAAACTAAAAGACTTCCCCAAACTTGATGCCTACTTCCACCATTACAAATTGGGATAAACTAGCAATCCCTTCCCAGATTACCAGCCAACTCTCGTTAGAGAGTTTTATGCTAATTATCAGGCTATACAGGAAGGGCCATGCAAAAAGGTACATAAAATCAATGAATTGCCCGCTCTTGAGAGCATCCCGGTGAGAGGTGTCCAGGTCAACATCTCGGCCGAAACTATTAATAGATTCTTATTTGGGCCAGGGTATGAGGCACCCACAAACCCTGTTGACTATGAGTACCTGGTGAAGCATGAAGAGAAAAGAACTCAATGGTTGGATAAGTGCCTAACCACTACCGGGGAACCACTATGGATCAACCAAGACAAGCTTGTGTATAAGGTTTTGTTATCATTTGAAGCAATGTTTGGTGGGCACTGGTGAGATTTTGATTGATGCCTATGGGTGCCGACAACCAACTCACTCTGGAAAGGGCCATTTTAGTGACCGCCTTATTGTCTAAATACAACCTCAACTTTGAGAGAATTATCGCAGAGGAGATTCGGGACCGAGTTACCAAAATAGCTTCTTTCTACCCATTCCCCTATTTGATTACTGAGCTATGTGAAAAGGCTCAAGTCCCCAAGTATGCTGGGGTAGATCGGGGTGTCCGAGCTGCAAGGACTCACCATCAAGAGAGGTCTAAAGATGAGACTAGGGTTATTGGTTTGACTGGCACTGATGAGCCTTTGGCTCTAACTCTTGAGGAACATGTCCTGACACCATATGTGACAGCATCCCCCATGATTAGACCCACCCCACAGGGTAGCCAGTCCGAGCATAATGTTGCTGGTCCATCCACCTCGGCAGCCGAGCCAGGCATCTCCGCAGCACCTTTCGAGGGGGATTCTGCTTCTATTTATGCCTTCCATCCATCTAACTTTGCAAACACTGTCCAGAGGACTCTTGATCTGAAAAATCAAATGAATGTGTTCGCACTACAGTTTCAGTCGATTGTGAACGCCTCCATCCAAAGTGCCATAACACAGTTTCTCAATGTCAATGCCCGAATTAATGCATTGGAGGACAGGGTGGATGAGAGATTAAGGGTGATGGGTGTGCTAGAGTTATCCGGCATGAAAAAGGAGATTGCTACCCTAAGATCGAGGTCGACCAGTTGAAAAATCCTTCTTCTACCTAAGCCAGAGCACCACTAGTCTTACCAGAGGTCACAGAGGAGCCCACGCTCAATCTATGGGATTTTGTAGTTCCCGAGCTCCGTATGGCACATTTGGACTCGGCGTTGGAAAAAGAGCCTGAGAAAGTCGATGAACCGATTCCTGAGCCTGCGACACATAAGAGAAAAAGAAAGAGCAAGGAAAAGCAAGTTCAAAAAGGTGATGCTCCTCTTATCCCGAAGTCTCAAAAGAAGAAAGAGGAGAGAGTTGAGAAAAGGGCCCGAAAAGAGCTGGATAGAGCATCAAAAGAGTCTTTGGCTATGCAACAGATTGAGGTTGATGGTGTTGGTCGAGGTGGTTCAACGAGTGGTATGGCTGAACAGGTTGATGTACCTTTTGTAGACCCTATTGTGGGAGGATGTAGTTGTAGCTGCTCGGGAAACTGTTACTATTGAAGAGAGGACTGCAGAGGCAGCCTCAGTCTATGAGAGCACTACGGGCACCATTCCTGAGGGCCCGACATATGTGACACCCGGTACTGGTGCTTAGGCACTACAGGTATATTCCTTCCCCTGGTTGTTTTGTATTTTTGTGCATTGAGGGCAATGCCCATTTCATTTTGGTGGGGTGGGGGCAGTTACTGGGTGTGTATGTTTTTGATGGGTTCTTGGCAAAGTCTGAGTAGCTAAGAGACCTGGGTCGTTCCGCAATGTTAAATCAGGCGTTGCATGGGAGGAAACCCATGAGGGTATGCACAAGGTACCTGAGTCCTTAGAGTTTTCTTGCATGTGTTCTTTCCCCAAGGATTATTATTTCTATTGAACCGGCATGTTTTAGTATAGGTTGTATATAGTAAAACAAGAAAAGGAACTTAGTGCAGTCTATGAGGTGATTTAGAAATGGAATTTGAATGGATAGCCCTCAAAATTTTTTGTGTGACATAACAATATCTGGTTTTGATAGACTAACCATTATGGATCCTTGCATGACTTTGTGTTGATCGATCTGATGATTGGCTTAAGCTAGAGTATGAACCTAATTGGTAGCATGTGATTGTCGACTCTGTGCCATGTGTTAGTGAGCTTAATTTGTTTGGTTATTTCTTTATGTACCAATCTAGAACTTGCCCGGTTAGTCTTGCCAAGGTCGTAGGATAGTTGGTTAGGAAAGGATCATAGGCCGTTTTTTGAAATAGTCCACTTTACCCCAAAAGACCAACCAAATGATGAGAACACCATCTGATCCCTGATTTTGAGCCTACATTGACCTTTTTTGTTGTTTAGCCAAATCTCCTTCCCTGTTTCTTGTTATGAACCTTTAGTTTGGCCCTGGTCCCTCCTTGGACATTGTGTGCCTCAACTCAAGCAAATCGCCTAAGTTGAGGGTAGCTGCTGTAGAGGTGAGTAAGAAGTGTGGGTATGAATAGAAGAGGTTTGAAAAAAAAGGAGAGATAATGTGTGCGGCTGCTATGTTAAAGAAAAAAAAAAGAAAAAGAATAAGTGAGTTTGAAACAAAATCCGCACCTGTCACTTGTTGAAAAAAAAAGGAATAAAATGGGAGAAAAAGGGAGGAAAAGAGTAAAAGTGGTCTGATGAGTGGAAACACGATAGGGTAGTGTCAAGGTGGGTGTAGTAACTATTTCCTATATCTACCATCCCCGTCCCCAAACTTACGTTACAAGCTGAGAAAGTCCTATAGTGATCCTAACCCAATTGTTAAAAAACTGAGGCATAGAAAATAAGGGTAAACCTATGGTATTGTGCACACATTGTTTTAACATCTTTGTGAGTGAGAGTGTTTAGTTCAGTCCCCAAGATATAACTATGCTACTGTGCGAGTGGGACTTCTTTGTGGTGAGGGTACTAGAGCGACTTTGACTGCTAATTATTAGTAGTAGTCTCACATGTGTATGCTAGGTCGTCTGTTGATAATGTAATGTCATCCTTGGATCCTGTTGTGTTGTCTTGATGAATGGAACACATGCACTGAGTTTGTATTGGAAAAAAAGTGGGGTACTTGTTGTGTATTGAACTGCTAACCCATATGACTGCCGTAGTTCCTGTTTTTCTTTTGCATAAGCGTCGTTTTGTTTTGTTTTTAGTCTATTGCTTGAGAACAAGCAAAGATTCTAAGTTGAGGGTGTTGATGCACCAGGATTAGAACATAGGATTGTTGGGAGTTCTTGAGTATATTTAGTTAGATTTAATGTTGTTTGTTAAGTGTGCAGGGACAAAGTATGAATTAGAGAAAAAAGCCAAAAAGTTGCAGTTTCTGGGCAAAAGAGAAGCCACCATGGGCGTCACACCCACGATGGCCCATGGGGTAGACCGTCGATCTGAGCCAACAGGATTTGTTAAGGCAAAGGAGCTCGATGGGCTGGCATGACACTCGTGGAAACCACGACGGAACGTCACCATGCCCGTCGATATGCTCTAGGGATATGTGCAAAAGACCAAGGAAGGGCGACGGGCGCCACGATGACCGTGACAAGCCCAACGTCCCATAGCTACTGCCCATGGAAACATAGCAGGAGAGCTGGAGAAAAGACCAAGTCAGGCGATGTGAGAAAGCCACGGGCATCGCAGCTGCAACATCCCATCGCTCCCACCCGTGATATCGTGGCAGGGAAATTCCTGAAGAAGTAAAGAAGGCCGACGGGCACCCATGATGCCCGATGCCTTAGCGATGTCCCGTGAGGTGACCCGTTAGATCTGCCGCGTCCAGCTATTCCCAGTTTTATTAAGATTTAGCATATTTGTCTATAAATACTTTCCCTTAGGTTTTATTTTCGGTTGTTCCCGAATTATTACATATTATTTTAGGACACTTTCGGATCATTACTAGATTGTTCTTTGGTATTAATTCTAAAGACAAGTTATTGATATTGAAGTGTTCTTGTAATTTTTCTTCAAGATTCCGGTTTTTTGAAATTCGGTCAACCCAAATCGATGGATTCCTAAAATTCTTAGAAAATTACCCAAAAAATCTCTGAAATTCGGTCCTCCCAAATCGGTGGATTCCTAAAATTCCACTCAAATCAACCCCTATATAAACCCCACTATTCCATTGTTGTGGGTATGCATTTTCAAGGCTAAAATCTACAAGCCTCTTAGTAAGTTTGACTTTTGGTTAAGAATTTATGACTTTCTTGGCGTGGTGGAGGCAAGTTTCCGGTGAAGTTCGTGATTCTAGTTCACTACCCAGAAACAGATAATTCCCTTACTCTTTTCTCTATTTTCTATTCTCTTTTGGTTTTATAGATAGTTAAATAGCTAGACAATTAATTTTGGACATGAATATTTGCTTAAGAGTTTTATAACCTTGTTTATTATTGTTGTTTGCCTGCTTCATTTCCACTAAATATGTAGTCTTTAAAAATTTTCGGTTTAGGCTTTGAATACGCTAAGATTATTTCAATTCAGCTGATGCTTTGCATTTTTTTCTTTTCATTTTCTTTTTGTTATGGATCGCTATATAGATTTTTGATTCAAATGTTGAGTTCTTGTTTAAGTTTCATGTCACGTTCATGTTGCATTTTTTTGAAACTTTGGACTCTGTTCTTCCCGTCCCATATGGGATGACTAAAATTTTTGTTTTGAATGAAGCATTAATCCCATCATTATTTTGTGATAAAATGTGCTCTTTTTAAGTTTGTCACGCCCCGAGCCTACCCCCAGGATGCGATACGGGACTTATAACCACAAGTGATTCCAAGCTAACCCTTGGCCTTAGCATGACTTAAACACAACCATAACATGATGAGTGGAAGTTTAATATCATGAAATGAGAAACTCCATATATATATAAGGAACATAATCTAAGAGAAAAATTTGAAACATAAAAACACCGACTGTCTAACTATGTCTGAAATCCTCTAAATTTGTTAGAGTGAGTTGTTGGGATAAGACCCTTGGGATAAGACCCCAACTAAGTCTAAGTAATAAAAGAAAAACATATGAATAACTAACCTTATAAATGGTCCTCGAAGGATTAGGATTCACCAACAGTGATTGAAAATCCTGCAGTCTCTAGCCACGAGTCTGAGAATGAATACCTGAATTTGTATCATGATAGGATGCAACACATAGAGTATGTGTTAGTACTATAGAATATAATGAGTATGTGAGCTTATGCAAAATCATGATAAAGACATGCTTGAGAACATACTTAAAGCTGAAATGATGGATTAGTAGGAGAAATCATAGCATAAGGACCCAAGTGAAAATAATAAGTAAAAGTCATAGTTTAAGTTTAATTCATAAGCAATGAGTCAAAGCTTGAAAATTAAATACCATGCACTTAGTAGCTAAACATCGTTCTTGTGGGAGTTTCTTATAACCGACATACACCATGTTGAGCACTATGGAGTCCAGTGTCATACACCCACACTGAAAAAGTTTATCCTAACCGGCCAAAGTTAGAACCATAAACATAAAGATCCTGAAGTGTGCTTAAAAGGTAAACCTACGTTAGCAACGTAGTTCTGGACTTGGGTTATCTAAAACCCTTATTAACTCGGTGTTATATACTACTCCCAAAATATATTATAGTGCTCACATATCATGTGACATATCTAGATGTCAAAGATTAGTCATAGTCATAATGGCAAACCTGGATATCATACTACTCACGAACCTTGCTTTGAAAAAATAGTTCATGGGCATTGATGGCATGTCAGGATGTAATATCATATCATAGAAGATGATATATTAAGGAGTTGCATGGAACTAGTTCACAACATAATCTTATAAAATTCATGAACTTGAAGAACTGGGCATGCAATTTCTTGAATACATGAAATCATGTTATTTAAACATGTAAATTTCCTTAAAATAAGCCTTACATGAAAAATTAGGCTACGGTTATCCTTAAAATAATAGGATAAATAAATACCTGCAAGCACTCATGTAAAATTATTTAATTAGGATTAGAAATCATATGATAACATGAGCAAACAAACTTATAGAAAAAATCATGTAATTGGGTAAGAACCCTAACTTGAGAATTCATGATTTCAAAATAAAACTTGGGGTCTTGGGAATAAAGGTGAAAGGAATCCCTTATTGAATACCCACATACTTTGATTAGACGATTTCTTGACTTAGAGCTTGAAGATGGAGGATTTGATAAGGAGCCCTAGGTCTTGGTGCTTGAGAGAATTCACTTTCTTTTCTTCTTTTGGAACTAGATTGAGAGAATAAATGAAGAATATGACTAAGTGGGGATAACCCCCCCTTAAATTAGCCTAAAATGACTTAACTTAGGAGTCAAAGAAGTGAAAAATTACCAAAATACCCATGGGAATGAGGCTAAAAAACTGTTAAAAATCTCAGCCCTGGCTTTTACAAGCCCTAACCACGGCCCATGGAATGAACCACGGCTCGTGGTTGGTCATCATGGTTTACTAGGAAAATTGAACAACTCTGGGTATGATTTCCACGGGCGAGGTCCACGGCTTGTGGAACATTCCACAACCCATGGAAACCTCTCATGGTTATCAGGGAAAATAAGTGACCCTCATGTCTTATCCATAGGGGGAAACCACGAAACATGGTTGTTTCCATGACCCGTGAATCCTTGTCGTGGTTCAGGTTAGAGGATGGGTATGCAGGACTCATTCCACCAGGCCTATCCATGTCTGATTATTTCATCCATGACTCATGGATTATGCCTGTTGATCCTGTCTGAAGCTTAAAAAGATTCATACTTAGGATTTTCTGCTCTACTTCTTAGCATTGAATTTTTGGGGTGTTATAATATCTCCCCCTTGGGATCATTCCTCCTCGAATGAATACTAAAGAAGCTGAGATGGATTTATGAAAGATGCATACATACAAAAAACATACCGACAGCTGATAAAATAAGGAACTTAAGGGATAAACTAAGGAGGAAACCAAGGATGCTAAAGAGGGACTAGTACCTCAAGATGGAACTGAATTAGAAGAAAAGAGGTGAGGGTACTTAGTCATCATGGTTGCTTCTACTTCCCAAGTAGCTCTCTCAATGGGGTGGTTCCTCCAAAGAACATTCAGCGTAGCAACTTCTTTATTTCGCAACCTACGAACCTAACGATCAACAATTTCAACTGAGATCTCTTCATAAGTGAGACTCTCCTTTACACCCACATTCTATAAATGCACAACAAAGGTTGGATCACCAATGCACTTATTTAACAAGGATACATAAAAGACTAGATGCACCATTGCTAACTCTGTTGGCAACTCTAACTTATCAACCACATTACCAACTCTCCTTAGAATCCTATAGGGACCTACATATCTGGGACTAAGCTTCCCTTTCTTCCCAAATTGCATCACCCCCTTCATAGGTGAAACTTTATGAAATACCCAATCATGAACTTTGAATTCTAAGGCTTTTCTCCTCATATCTGCATATGATTTCTGACAACTTTGGGCTGCCTTCAACCTCTCCCTAATAAGGTAAACTTTCTCCATAGTCTCATGAACTGAGTCTTTACCTATCAAGGCTACCTCACCTACTTCAAACCAACTAATAATTGATCTACACATCATCCCATATAGTTCCTTATATGGAGCCATCTGGATGCTAGAATGGAAACTGTTACTGTAGGCAAACTCTATAAAAGGCAAGTACTCATCCTAATTACCTTTGAAATTGATCATGTAAGCTCTCAAAATGTCCTCTAAGGTTTGAATGGTACACTCTCATGGCCGTTTATCTGAGTGTGAAATATTATGCTGAGATTCACCTGAGTACCCAGACCTTTCAAGAAGTATTTCCAAAATTGGGATGTAAACTGAGTGCCCCTATCTGAGATGATAGACATGAGATTCCCATGCAACATGACTATCTCACGGATTTAGCGTTTGGCATAATCCTATGCAGAATCAGTATTCTTGATATTTAAGAAGTGGGAAGACATAGTCATTCTGTCAACTATAACCCAAATAGAATCATGTTGTCTGCGAGTATGAGGTAAGCCTGTAATAAAGTCCATATTAATAGCTTCCAACTTCCAAGTAGGAATCTCAATATCCTGAGTCATACCACTTGATTGCTAATGTTATACCTTCACTTGTTGACAGTTTGGGCACGTAGCCACAAAATTTGAAATGTCTTTCTTCAAATCATTCCACCAATAGACTTTTCGTAGGTCACGGTACATCTTCTTAGCATCGGGATAGATAGAATATCTAGAGCTATGAGCCTCTATGAAGATCCACTGTCTCAACTCATCTATATCAGGAACATATAATTTACCTTGATATCAAGCACACCATCCCTCCCTTCGGAGAAAATATCTACCCTCTGTTGATGGACTGCCCCCTTCAATTGATGCAAGATAGGATCATTGTCTTACTTTTCCTTCACCTTAACTATCAAAAAAGATTCTGACCCATTCTGAATAATAATATCACCTTCCAATGAATCTGTAAGGCGATCCCCCAAACAAGTGAGTCTTTGAAAATCCTTAGCCAATTCCTTCTTTTCTTCCTCAATATGTGACACACTACTCATGGACAACCTTCTAAGTGCATCTACCACCACATTAGCCTTACCCAGATGGTAAAGCACACTCAAATCATAATCCTTAAGAAGCTCAAGCCACCTCCTTGATGAAGATTCAACTCCTTCAAAGTGAACACATATTGTAAACTCTTATGGTTAGTAAACACATCCACACGGACACCATACAAGTAGTGTCTCCTAAAAATCAAAGAAAAAACAACCACCGCAAGCTCAAGATAATGAGTCAGATAGTCTTTCTCATGAACTTTAAGCTTTCTAGAGGCATAGGAAATGACCTTACCATGCTGCATCAAAACACAACCCAAGCCAACTACAGAAGCATCACAATACACAACAAAGCTATCTGAACCCTTAGGTAGAGTTAAAACTAGAGTTGTGGTTAACCTCGTCTTCAATTCTTGAAAGTTGCTTTCACACTCATCAAACCACTGGAACTTTATGTTTTTCTAAGTCAACTAGGTCAGTGGGGCATCTATGGATGAAAACCCCTCAACAAATCTCCTGTAGTAATAAACCAAGCATAAAAAACTCCTAATATCTGTTGGGGAGGTGGGTCTAGGCCAGTTCTTCACTATTTCTATCTTTTGTGAATCTTATAGAATGCCCTCCTTAGACACCACATGACCGAAAAAGGAAATAGACTACATCCAAAACTCACACTTACTAAACTTAGCAATAACTTGCAATCTGTAAGAGTTTGCAATACTACTCTCAAGTGATTTGTAATAAAATGTTTCCTTTCTAAACTTCTCTTGCTCTTCTCTTTGGAGGGATGGAAAGGCTGATCCTAGTTCAAGTATAGGGTCCAGAAAGTTGACTCGGTAAGCTATATTTGTTGCAAGGTACCATGTTTACTCTGTAAGGAAACTTGTTACAAGTTCAATAGTTATGGTATAATGGTTTTCTGAGCAACCTCTAACTTAACATAAACTTATAAGCAATGGGTAAATATGTTAGGAGAGTAGTAACTTTTCTAAAAATAGAGCTCAAGCCAGGGAGAGTTCCATTTTAGCCTAATCAATGTAAGGAAAAGTTGTACTACTATGATCTGATTTATCGCTTGAAATAAGTTTAGCAAATCGTTCTTTTGTGGATGATTAACACAATTTGGCTAACCGTACTTTTATGGATGCGTAGGATTTATAGACTAAGTCTTGTAAGCTTCCCTTTTATGGACGTGAAAGACAAATTTGTGGTCAAGCCATCTTTATGGTCGGGCAAGCCTAGTCTATTAGAAAACTATTGTGCTAGTTTCTATTGTACTTGTAATCTCATTAAAATTTCTTATGGTATTCCATGGTATGCCTTGACTGCACTTGCCATAGTCCTGGTTTGTAATGTCCTCCAATTCCCCTACTTCCCCCTATGGTATCAGAGCCAGCCTGTCCCTTTCAAAGAAAGGAGCAGTTTAGCATAAGGTTTCATTCACAAAGCAATTACCATCTAATTTACATAATGTAGTATTGTCTTTAGTCATAGCCCTGTCTAAATAGTCTTTTTGTTTGAGTCTTTAGTCATAAATCAGTTCAGCCCCTTGTACATATATTTGTTTAGATTCTTTACCATATACCTCTATTGTACTCTTTACCATAGTCCTACTATATTAGAGTAAATTATAGCATAATCGAGTCTTTTTTCCAATTTTACAAAAACAAAAGTAAAAGAAAAAATATCAGAGTCCTTTCCATCCTCGTCCAGTCCTTGCAAGTCCTTTGCAAGAATAAATATGTCACCTATAATCAGTAAAACCCTATCATGTAAATACGACTACCTTTATGAGGTAGATGTCTTACCCCCAGAAAATAAAGTGTCAAAAACCTACCTGCCACTACTGAACCCATATTCTGCTTTCGCCAAAAAGACATGCTCTGCGTGGTTATAAATTTGTTCCTTGGTCCAAAATAAACCCAAGGAGTCAAAGAATATGTTGCTGCATCAAAGCTTGACAAGCACCCTATTCTTGCATTGTAGATACCAGAGGATTTTTTGCAACTGTGGATAACCCATGGCTTCTCCCATATCCATTTTTGTGTTGCCAGAGTTGCATTAACTAAGTATAGAAGGAAAGGCCAACCAGTTGTTTCCCATATTTTGCTCCTCTATACTAGATTCAACGAGTACCAATATGCAAACTTGGGAATAATAGAGATCACCCTGAATGCCATGACAGTATTTGTCACTTTGTTTCCACACTTCAATATGTCCCTGTATGATCCATATCTGACAGAGGCGCTAAAGATCTAGGTTTAGATCCAAGGAGCTCCGCAAGCTAGAGATGCCATATAGGAAACTCCACTATCAGATATCTTGGCGAGTCCAAAACCATGCTATGGATCTTTCTCTTTCGGGTGGTAAGAATGATTTGCTCTTGAATGTAGACACCATAAATGGAACTAACATGTGTACTCAGATCCCAAGGAAGTTAGACAAAGAAGAACTTGTTAAAATCCTTCCTGTTACATGGGTCACAAACTATGAGAAGTTGAGGGAACCTGTTGAACCTATCAGCTCCTTTGAGCCAACCTTTGCCAGAAAACATGACAAAACTATTTCTATGATCTTTGACCACTCTTATCTAAAAAATCCCAATAGAATAGACGTTGATATCCATATGTATCAATTTGTTTCCACTCCTTTGACAGATGATGATGACCTTGAAACATTCTCTTAGGATGTTTCAAACATCATGATGACCATGATTGGATACAAAAGTTTGATCATGAAGGTCGTGGTGTATGATGGTTCAAATATCCCTTCACAGGGCATTGTCTATAGGATTTCGAGTGTGATTATCAAGAATGCCTGGATGATGACATCGAATGGGATGAATACTATTATGCAACAGCCAAATGGAAGAGCATCAAGAAAGAAAGAAATTCCTTCGTCGGTTCACTCAGCCGTCCAGGAAATGAATTTCTTGTCTCACATACACCTCAAGATTTTCCACCCTTACCTACCACAAAATTAAACCACAAGTCCCAAACCAAAAATAATCCCAATCCTCAGATGTTCATGATAAGCCCATCCAATACAAGTCATACTCCCGAATTCCCATCTCAACAACCTTTTGAAAAAGATGGCATGATCCACGCTCCAAAAATACCAAGAAAGAATGTCATCTTGCCCACAGTAGAAAGATCACCCACGATTGATATCGAAGCAATAATGAATTGGCAAACTGAGAATGCTATTAGCCAAAACAATGTGCTAGCCTACCTTGGCACATCTCTCAAAAGTGTTGCTCACACACATACCAAGATAATGAACAAAGTGTAAACAATAGAGAAAAAAGTAGAACAAGCTTTCACACAACATGTTGGAATCATCAGAGCCCTTTAACGAAGATTGGCAAACTTTCAGTTTGATATCTGTCAACCAGGCACTTCATTATACCATTTCTTTAACCAGGAGTGCAAATAAATGACTTTAGTAAAAGAACAGATACACCAACTGAAGTATGACACCTTTGACCAAGCACAGCCTCAGAGTCCACCTTAAAAGTCTACCTTTTCCCCCAAGTCATCATAACCATATTCTCCATCAAAATTGAGCCACTTTTTTCCCAGTTTCCCTTCTATTTCACATAGCCCTATGTCCTTTTCTCCAATAAATAAGAAGGAATGTGAGTTTGACAATGCTAAATTTGTGTGGGAACGAAAGGATGCAGCTGTAGGTCAAAATCAATCCCAGAAGCAGCCCAAAAGTAAGAAGGAGTTTGGGGAATGTTACAAAGAACCAGACCTAGAAAACATGATGATCTCAAGTCACAGGAAGGATTTGGTCATTAAAAATAACACACTACTCTAGATGATGACTCAATCTTCTCAGATCTAAGTTAGTCTTCCCAGCTGCTGACTGGGAGATCCCAGACTATACCACATTGGATAATGACTTGATTATCTATGATCAAGTTGTCCCAGACCTCTATGGCATAAAAGATGATTATGTCCTAGGCTGCAATACATATGATCCATATGAAACTGATCCGATAGATACATACTCGGAGTACAGTGATGATTCACTTGCTGAAGATCCACATGACAGTTATCCTACTGAAGGATACATCAAATGAAGTGAAGAATGTTCACAAGAGTCCAATGAATATGTTGAGGAAACCACATAATTATCAACTGAATCTAGTGAAAAATAATATCCATCGATATTCATGAACCGACCAAGAGAACTAGAAATTTCTAAAGTTGATGATTCATAGGAAGAAATGATAGATGAGCCGATTCCAAAAAGGAGACTAGAACCACCAACCCCATAATTGGTTCGGACTCGATTCCACATATTTACCATTGATGATGTCAAAGTATCCAGATGGCCCCAAAGGATCCATGATTTCTATACTTGGATGGCGATAAAGAATCTGGTTGAGTAAGAAAAGTACATGATCCTGTCAGAACTCCCTTCAAGGTTTTCAAGAATCTTGAGAGATTGGTGGAATTCACTTAGGATACAAAATAAGAACATCTTCCTCACATCCCAACACTTTGCCTTTAATACCAGACTATTGCAAGAAGTATTCTATGGTGATACAGGCCAAAGGCAAGAAAAGTTGCAACAACAGTTATTCAAAATGTAGTGTGTCTCATTTGAAAGGGATATCATTGATGTTCACTTTCAGAAGATGGAAAGTATATACTTCGAGTTAGGCGGAGATCCTAGCCTAAAGAAAGCCTTCATTTCATCCATACCAAATATGTTGTTAGGCCAAACTATGAAGATCATTGAGGATAAATAACAAACCATAATAATCCCACTGGTCGAATACATCAGGCAAGCTATACTCCATGCACTGGATGATATTTGCACAAAGACATCTGTACTAAAGCAGATTATTCCAAAAAATCCAGTCATAGATAAAACCTACACACAAACTCATCTGATCACTAGATTAGATTTTTCTTGCTATGCACCCAGGTGACAGAAAAAAATCTGGAGGTTCAAATAGACAAAGCCTTCAGGAGAAAACTCCACATTCATCAGGCATACAAAACACTTCAGGAGAAAAATCCCAGGAAGTTGCCATATTCAATGGCATACCATACCACAATGAGGAGAAGATCAGTGAAAAGCCAGCTAAGCATATCTTCAAACTTAACGCACAAAGGATAATCCCATCTAGAATGGCAAATTATCCACTAGCAATATCCGAACAATACAAGGACCCATTTGATCCATCTATCCTTGACGATAGAAGAAGGCTATGATCATAATAGGTCCTCATGGAAGAAGTATTTCTACCCGCTACAAAAAGAAGAATGAATGTTCTATCACTATATTAGGAACACAATACAATAGGGCCATCCGATAGGAAGAATTACTTAACCAGATCATACAAAAAAAGCCTAGAAAACAAGAAGCATCTGAAAGGAAAACATGGAACTAATTGATGGATGGAGGAAGGATATGCCAGCCCGCCATCAACACCTTCAAACAATGCTCCATTCGATGATGTAGGATGATGTTGGATGATGCATGCATGGTTACAAGGTTTTCACTGAGTTACCATGACAAAATTACCCGTACCAAGTTTACTACCCATGTCAAGAAAACATCTCCTTAGTAGGTTACCCACTTACTTTCCAGATAACCACCCATCAACTTACAACTAGCTTACCCACCTACTTGCCATATGACCACCTAGCAGCTTACAACTATCTTACCCACATACTTACCAAATGTCTACCTACCAGCTTACAACCAGCTTATCCGCCTACTTGCAAAAATATCTACACACCAGGTTATAATCATTTTACACACCTGCTTATAAGTTTCCTACACATCAGCTTCTAAGTTGACTATCCACCTGCTTGCAGCAGAGAAGACAAAAGTGGACCCCACTTTCATATGCCATAATATGTAAATACTATGGTTTTGAAGAATTTGCAGTAGCTTAGTAGTAATTAGGTTGTCATGTCTTTTTAATTTATTAGGCTCTGTCACATGCTTGTGCGGCCCAGTTTGAAAAAAGTAGGATAAAATTATTTGCCCGGATAGGGATTTAATATTTTTAGATTAGGATAAGGCTTTACTATTTTTAGAATGGTGGGCAACATAGGATAAGGTTTTCTATTTTTAGTAAGTCGGTTTGGTTGCAGTCAGCTTCCTACCTCTATAAAAAGGAAGCAAGGTAGATAAGTGAAAGCATACAAAAATTAAATACAAAAATTAGAGTAGTAATTCATTACGAAAATACTACACCCTTTGTAATTATTGCTTGATGAATAAAATATTTGCTTTCTAAACTTCTCTTGCTCTTCTCCTCATAGGGATGGAAAGGGTGATCCTATTTCAAATATAGGGTCTGGAGAGTTGAGTTGACCCGGTAAGCTATCTTTGTTGCAAGGTACCATGTTTACTCTGTAAGGAAACTTGTTACAATTTCAATATTTATGGTATAATGGTTTTCTGAGCTGCCTCTAACTAAACATAAACTTAAATGCAGCGGGTAAATCTATTAGTAGAGTAATAACTTTTCCTTATGTGGAGCTCAGGCAAGGTAGAGTGTCGTTCTTGCCTAATAAATATAAAGAATTTTTGTACTACTATTACCCGATTTACCGCTTGAAATGAGTTTGGCAAACCATCCTTTTGTGGATGAGTAGCTCAATTTGGCAAACCATCCTTTTGTGGATACGTAGCCTTCATAGATGAAGTCTGATAGGCCGCCCTTTTGTGGACGTGAAAGCCGACTTTGTGGTCAAGCTGCCTTTATGGTCGGGCAAGCCCAGTTTGTCTGAAAACCATTGGTTTAGTTTCTATTATGCTTGAAATCTCGTGACACTTGCTTGTGGTATCCCGTGGTATGCCATGTATGCACTTGCCATAGCGTTTCTTGGTTAGGACTGTCCTTCAATTCTCCTACTTCCCCTAGTGCCATACTTATTTTATAAAGGCTACGCATCCACAAAAGGATGGTTTTCCAAACTGTGCTACTCATCCACCAAAGGACATTTTGCCAAACTGAGCTACTTATCAACAAAAGGACAGTTTGCCAAACTCATTTCAAGCGGTAAATCAGATCATAGTAGTACAACCTTTCCTTACATTGATTGGGCTAAAACGGCACTCTCCCTAGACTAAGCACCACTTCAGGAAAAGTTACTACTCTACGAACAGATTTACCCGCTGCTTATAAGTTTATGTTATGTTAGAGGTGGCTCATAAAACCATTATACCATAACTATTGAACTTTTAACAAGTTTCATTACAGAGTAAACATTGTACCTTGCAACAAAGATAGCTTACCGGGTCAACTCTCTGGACATTATACTTCAACTAGAATCAGCCTTTCTTTCCCTCTGAAGAGAAGAGCAAGAGAAGTTTAGAAAACAAACATTTTATTCATCAAGCAATATTTACAAAGGGTGTAGTATTTTCCTAATGAATTACTACTCTAATTTTTGTATCTAATTTTTTAGGCTTTCTCCTAACTACCTAGCTTCCTTTATATAGAGGTATGAAGCTTACTACAAAATCTTAATACAAACCGACTTATTGAAAATAGTAAATCTTATCCGATGTGGCCCACTATTCTAAAACTAGTAAAGCCTTCTCCTATACTAAAATTAGTAAATCCCTATCCGGGCACACCATTCTATCCTACTTTATTCAAATTGGGCCGTACAAGCATGTGATGGAGCCTAATAAAGTAAAAGATATGACAATCTATGTACTACTAAGCTGCTGCAAATTCTAGAAAGCCATAATATTTACATGTGATGACATGTGATAACGGGGTCCACTTTTGTCTTCTATGTTGCAAGCAGGTGGATAAGAAACTTGCAAGCTGGTGTGTAGGAAACTTATAAATAGGTGTGTAAGTTGGTTGTAACCTGGTGTGTAGATATTTGACAAGTATATGGAGAAGTTGGTTATAAGATGGTGGGTAGACATTTGGTAAGTAGATGGGTAAGCTAGTTGCAAGCTGCTGGGTAGTCATTTCGCAAGTAGGTGGGTAAGCTATGGTTGTAAGATGGTTTTCAAACAATTGGAAAGTAGGTGGGTAAGCTAGTTGTAAGATGATAGGTGGTCATTTGGAAAGTAGGTGGGTAAGCTACTAAGGGGAATCTGTCTTGACATGGGTAGTAAACTTGGTACAGGTAATTTGTCATGGTAACTTGGTGAAAACCTTGTAACCATGTATACATCATCCAACATCATCTTGCATCTTCATGCATCATACAATAGAGATTTTTTTAAGGTGTTGATGGTGGGCTTGCTTATTCTTCCTCCATCCACCAATCAGTTCCATGTTTTCCTTTCAGACAGTCCTTGTTTTCTAGGCTTCTTCTGCATGACCTGGTGAAGTAATTCTTTCTGTCGGATGGCCCTGCTGTATTGTGTTTCCAATTTAATAATGGAACATTCATTCTTCTATTTATGGCGGGTGGAGTTACTTCATCCATGAGGACCTGTTGTGAGCATAGACTCCTTCTACTGGAAAGGATAGATGGATCAAATGGGTTCTTGTACTGCTGGTATATTGCTGGTGGATAATTCGCCATCCCTAATGGGATCATCCTTTGTGCGTTAAGTATGAAGATATGCTTAGTTGGCTTTTCACAGATCTTCTCCTCATTGGTGGTGTGGAATACCATTGAATATGTCCTAAACTACTTCTTGAAAGATATTCCTTAGGTGTTTATCTCCAGGCAATCCTTGAGTTTCCTCTAGATATCAAACCCGATGATGAGGTTTTTCCCTGGAACATCGGAACCAAGTAGTTTGGTTTGGAATTGCATTCCTTTAAAAAATTCAATCACGACTTGATGCTTTGTGATAACCCTGGTATTTAGGACCCTATTTGATACAATATTGGTCTTCATTATATGGAGAATCCATTGTCCATCCAAAAGAACAGTTGGGTTAAGAATTGATGAAGCTGCCCCAGCGTCCACCAAAGGCATGACTTGGACTGGTTTGTCCCTTTTTGGTAGATAGATAGTCAGTTGGACGTGAGGGGAATCTGTATCTGAAGTTTAATTGGTGTTTTCTCCTTTTACCTTGGATATCTAGAAATGATCAACATTTGAATGGATCTCCTTTTTTAATTTCGAAATATGGAGATGTTCATCAACTAATTCTTTGTAGACATCCATGGAGAAGAGAGTCTTATCCATTTGTTCTTCTTCTAAGGAGAAGACCGATTCAAGATTGTCATCTTGGCTGAGATAGACAACTGCATGATCTACTATTTATTTAAGGAGATGGATTGACCTATCGAACCCTCTGGACTGTGGACAATTTCTTGCAAAATGTCCACTTCTTTTTACAGACGAAGCATCTACCATTTTTCTGGGAACTGCTTGGGCTTATTTTCCTAAAGTATTTTGTATGCCTAATACATGTGGAGTTTCTGCCTGAAGGCTTTTTCCATTTGAACCTCCTGAATCTTTTCTGTCGCCTTGGTTAATGGCACGAGCATTCTGATCCAGTAATAAGATCAGATATGGTGCAAGATTTATCGAGGATTGGATTATTTTGAATGATCTGCTTATTTTGAATGATCTGCTTCAGTATAGACCTATTTGTGCAGATATCATCTAGTGCATGGAGTATCGCTTGCCTGATGTATCCAACCTGTGGGATCATTATGGATTGGAATTTATCGTCAATAATTGTCATAGTTTGGCCTGACAACATCTTTGGTAAGGATGAAATGAAGGCTTGATTTAGGCTAATATCTACGCGTAACTCAAAGATATCCTTTCCATCTTCTAAAAGTGAACATCGATGATGTCCCTTTCAAATGAGACACACTTTATCTCGAAGAACTGTTGTCGCGAGTTTTCTTGCCTTTGGCCTGTATCATCACATAATACCTCTTCCAATAGCCTGAGATTAAAGGAAAAGTATTAGGATATGAGGAATATATTCTTATCTTATATCCCAAGTGAATTCCACCAATCGCTTAGGATTCCGGAGAACCTTGAAGTGAGTTCTGACAGGATCATGTACTTTTCTCACTCAACCAGATTCTTTGTTGCCATCCAAGAATATAAATCTTGGATCATTTTGGGCCATATGGATAATTTGACATAGTAAAGGGTAAAGGTGTGGAATCCAGTCCCAATAAATTTTATGGTTGGTGGTTGTGGCCTCATTTCTGGAATAGGCTAGTCTATTATTCCTCTCTACGAATCATCAACTTCAAAAACTTCTAGTTTTCTTGGTCGATTTATGAATATTGATGGATATTCTTCTTCAATAGATTCAATTAAGGATTCTGCACTCTCCTCAAGATATTCATTGGAGTCTTGTCAGGAATCCTCACTTCTTTTGATGTCCCCTTCAGCAGGATCACTATCATATGGATGTTCAGTTTCTTTAGTGTATCCTTCAATGGGATCATCAGCAAGTGAATTTTCATAGTACTCTGAGTATGTCTTTGAGTATATACTTCATATGGATCATAAGTACTGGTTCCTAGGACATCATTATCTTCTATGTCATAGAGGTCAGGGATAACCTTATCACAGATAATCAAGTCATCATCCGGCGTGGCATAGTCTGAGATGTCCAAGTCAGCATCTGGGACGACTGAACTCAGATCTGAGAAGATTGAGCCATCATCTGGAGTAGTGTGATTTGGGATAACCAAATCCTATTTGTGATGTGAGATCATCATGTTTTCAGGGTCTGGTTCCTTGGAAACCTTCCCCAAACTCCTTCCTTTTGGGCTGCTTCTGGGTTTTCCTTTGGGTTGCAGTTGCGCCCTTTTGTTCCCACAAAAAATTGGCAATATCAAACTCAGGTTCTTTCTCTTGTCCTTGATAGAAAAACATAGGGCTATGTAAAGTCGAAGAGAAACTGGTAAATGAGTGGCCCAATTTTGGTGGAGAGTATGACCGTGATGACATAGGTAAAAAGGTAGGCTTTTTAGGTGGACTTTGAGGCTGTGATTGGTCAAAGGTTCCATACTTCAGTTGGTCTATCCAGTCTTTCTATGAAGTTGTTTCTTTGTGTTATTGGTCAAAGAAATGGTATAGTGAAGTGCCTCATGGACAAATATCATACTGAAGGGTTGCCAATCTTCGTTCAAGGGATTTGATGAGTCCAGTATGTTGTGTGGAAGCCTGTTCTACTTTTTTCTCGATCGTTTACACTTTGTTCATCGTCTTGGTCTGAGGGTGGGCAACACTTCTGAGAGATGTGCCAAGGTGGGCTAGCACTTTGTTTTGTCTGATAGCATTCTCAGTTTGCCATTTTATTTTTGTTTCGATATCACTCTTGCGTGACCTTTCTCATGTGGGAAATATGACATTCTATTTTAGTATTTTTGGAATGTGGATCATGTAATCTTTCTTAAAAGGTTGTTGAAATGGGAATTCGGGAGTATGGCTAGAGCTGGATGGGCTTATTGTGAACATATGAGGTTCAAATTTATCTTTGGTTTAGGTATGTTCATTTATGAGTGGTTTGGATAAAGTTGGCCAATCTTGAGGTTTGTATGAAAATATAAATTTATTTTTGCCTAGATGGCTCAATGAACCGACATAGAAATCTCCATCCTCATACCTTTTCTGAAACTCCTTTTCAGAGCTTCCTTTGTCCTTCGGGTTGTCTTTTGGATAGTAATATGTTTGCCGTTCATCATCATCATAATCCTCCAGACATTCAGCACAATCACAACAAATTTCCCATAGGCAATGCCTTGTAAAAGGACATTTGAACTACAGCACGCCAAGGCCTTCATGATTGAATTGTTTTATGCAATCATGTTCACTCATGTCATCTAAAGTATACCAAGAGAATGTGTCAAACTCATCCTCTGGCTTAGGACCGGATGTAGGGTGGTACATCTTTAGAGTAATGGCTGTTCTATTTGGCTTTTTTAGATAAGAGTTGTTAAAGCACCTAGAAATAGTTTTGTCATGTGATTTGGTGAAGGTTGGTTTAGAGGAGTGGAGATGTTCAACAAGGTGTCTCGACTCTTCCTAGTTTGTGACTAATGAATTAGGACGGATCTTAATGAGTTTTCTCCTTGATATCTTCCTTGGGATTTGGGTACACATGGTAGTTCCGTTTGTGAGATCTACGTTCATGATCAGAGCGTTCTCACCACCAGGAAGAGAAAGATCCATGGCATGGTTTTGGACTCGCCAAGCTATCTGCTAGTGGATAATTGCCTATATGACATCTCTACCTTGTGGAGCTCTTTGGATCTGGACCTGGATCTTTAGCGCCTCCATCAGATACAGATCATACAGGGACATGTTGAAGTTTGGAAACAAAGTGACAAACACTATCTCAGCATTCAGGTGATCTCTATGGTTCCCAAGTTTGCATGTTGTTACTCGTTGTATCTACTATCAAGGAGCGAAATACGAGAAACAACTGGTTGGCCTTTCCTTCCATGATATTTTAATGCAACCTTGACAGCACCAAAATGGATATGGGTGAAGCCATGGGTTTTCCACTGGCGCGAAAAATCCTCTGGTATCTTTAGTGTGATAAACTATTCCTCCTCAGTTGCAAAAAGAGGGTGATGGTCAAGCTTTGGTCCAACAACATATTCTTTTACTCCCCTTGGTTTATTTTGGACCAAGGAATGAATTTGTAACCACGGAGAGCATGTCTTTATGGCGAGAGCAGAATATGGGTTCAGTAGTGCTAGGTAGGTTTCTTACACTTTATTTTTTTGGGGTAGGACATCTACCTCACAAAGGTGGTCATATTTACATGACAGGGTTATACTAAGAGTAGGTGACATATTTATTCTTGCAAGGGACTTGCAAACACTGGACGAGGATGGACACGGCTCTTACATTTTTATTTTTCTTTTTTTTTGTAAAACTGGAACAAGACTCGATTATGCTATGACAACTTGAAAAAGACTTGAATATGCTATGTCTGACTCGAATATAATAGGACAATGGTCGCGACTATGACACAGGTATATGGTAAAGACTCTAAACAAGGATATGTTCAAGGGGCTGAACTGATTAATAAGTAAAGACTCAAACAAAAATACTATTTGCACAGGTCTATGACTAAAGACAATACTATAGTATGTAAAGTAGATGGTAATTTCTTTACGAATAAAACTTTATGCTAAACTGCTCCTTCCTCCGGAAGGGATAGTCTGGCTCTGATACTAGAGGGGAAGTAGGGGAATCAGAGATAGTCCAAACAAGGTAATGCTATGACAAGTGAATACAAGGCACACGCGGGATACCACAAGCAAGTGTAAAGAGATTGCAAGCAAAATAGAAACTAGCATAATGGTTTTCTGATAGACTGGGCTTACCCCATCATAAAGGCGGCTTATCCAGAAAGTCGACTTTCATATCCATAAGGGAGGCTTACCGGACTTAGTCTGTAAAGGCTACGCATCCATAAAAGGACAGTTTGCCAAACTCATTTCAAGTGGTAAATCAGATCATAATAGTACAACTTTTGCTTACATTGATTGGGCTAAAATGGCACTCTCCCTGGCCTGAGATCTACCTCAGGAAAAGTTACTACTCTAATAAAAGATTTACCAGCTACTTATAGGTTTATGGTAAGTTAGAGGTGGCTCAGAAATACTATTACACCATAACTATTCAACTTGTAACAAGTTTCCTTACAGAGTAAACACGGTGCTTTATAGCAAAGATAGCTTACTGGATCAACTCTCCGGAACCTATACTCGAACTAGGATCAGCATTTCCATGCCTCCGAAGAGAAGATCAAGATAAGTTTAGAAAGCAAACATTTTATTCATCAAGAAAATGGTGTAGTATTTTCCTAATTTATTTTTTGAATTCTTTCTCCTAACTACCTAGGTTACTTTATATAGAGGTAGGAATCTTACTATAAAAGATTAATACAAACTGACTTAAAATAACAAACCTTATTATAACACCCCAGAACTTCCAATCCCAGACTTAGCTCAGATAATCAGAAGAAAATAATTTTCCAACTGTCAGCCAGAATCACGAGTTGGATCCATGACCTGTGGAAGTTTCCACTAGTCGTGGACTGGACCCGTGGAATTAAATCAGAAGCTTGATGATTTCCTCTGAGAACCACGATTAGGTTCTATGGCCCGTGGGAGGATCCACGAGTTGTGAACCCAAGTCATGGAACCAATTTCCAGTATCCCAGTATCAAGTCTCTAGGATTCACGAGTGGGATCCACGACCCGTGGAAGTTTCCACGAGTTGTGAATCCAATTCATGGAACCCATCTTTTGAGACCCAGAGATTTCATCCCAAAAAACACGAGTGGGATCCACAACCCGTGGAAGCTTCCACGAGTCGTGAACACAACTCGTGAAATCCATTCCAGTAGCTTAATTTTTAGTACCAGGAACCACGACGGGGTTCCACAAACCGTGGAAGTTTCCATTAGCCGTAGAACCTATCCGTGGAACCTGAGTTATGAATTTCAACAGTTTTTCTTTAAATATTCCAAGGGCATTCCAAACTTTTCTCACCTCTTTTCATGCCTAAGCTACGATGTTTTGACTACCCTAAGACTAGTTTATTAGTCAAAAACTACCTAAAACATCTATTTTCATAAAATCATCAGACTTAGAAAGATAAGAAAAAAAAGAGGCAAGAGTTTTCTCTCAATAACAAGTTGAGGTCTTCTTCAAGTTCAGCCCCAAAATCCAAAGGATTTCTCCGTAGTTTCTCCACCAGGTATGTGGAATTTCACTAATGGGTTCCTTTCACCCACTAGGTCCCTAGAATTCAATCAGTTTCTCCATGCTATATTCAAACCTAGGGTTCCTAAATCATAGGGATTCATTGTAATTTAGCTGCTATAGTTTTCATGGTATTAATTACATGTTTCTTAGGGAATTAGTATAGTTTCATGTATAGAACTCAGAAACCCTAGCTTGTGTGAATTTTAGTATTTCATAAGTTATGCTTGCTAGGAAGCTTAGACAGACAATCATGCTTCAGAATTTGAATGACATATCTTTCAGTATTTGTATGTTGCATTCTCAGATGATTATCAGTATTTGAGCTATCCAGCATCTCAGCTTGCATTTTTATTGCTTATATTCAGTTGGGAGTAGACTTACTACCGAGTGGATGAGGGGATAATGACTTAGCTATCAGATTAGGCTAAGACCTTTAGTAGCAGTCCCCAACTCCTAGAACTATGGCGCCACCGTAGGTCAGAAAGGGGTCAGCTGTCAGATTAGGCTGGTCGTCGTTATCCCTTATGGACATTAGTTTAGTGGATCCACATCAGACTTGTTTGTATCCTTGGCAATATATGAACACCCTTCTATCTAGGGTTACAGGTTGGACCCATAGTTAGCTCAGCTTGGGGTATGTCGGTTTACAGTATCTCCCACATTCAGATTCATATTGCATTGACCATGTACTCTCTAGATATATTTAGCTATTCATCTCAGCATAATATATTATATGTTCATGTTAGTACTTGGTCATTGTATCCAGCTTATTATCCAGTTTATGCTTCAGTATGTATTTCCATGTTTGGTTTTATGTTGTTCAGTTGAGCACATATCTCTCATGCTCAGTACATTCAATGTATTGACACATAATTTTGTGCTATATCATTTTATGATGTAGGTTCAGGTGCTCAGCATCCAGACCACGCTTAGTTAGACTTCTAGTCTGTACTTAGCAGCTTCATTGGTGAGTCCTCATAGTTCGAGGATGATAGACATGCTTTACTTTCCAGTCTTTACTTTTCAGTTTCAGATTATTAGAATTAGCTAAGGGTATGTCCCAACAACTCATATCAGTTAAAGGCTTTCAGACATAGACTAGATTTATCTTGAGTAGTTAGTGTTGTTTTTAGTCATCACTATACTCTTTATACATTTTATATTTAGACATATTTTGGGTTGTTCCCACTTCAGATATTAAACTGTTTTCAGCCTCTACACAGTATATGCTTTTATCCTAAAATTGTATATATATGACATGCCATGGATTAGCTTGGGATCACTTATGATACTAAGTACCGTGTTGAGTCTAGGGAGTAGCCTCGGGGTATGACGAACTTGGTATCAGTGCATCAGGTTTAAGTGTCCTAGGGTGTCTGAATGCCGCGTCAAGTAGAGATTTATTCATGTGTGTGAAGCATGCCACACTTATGGGGGAGGAGCTATGAGATATCATTAGTAAAAAACTTCCTTCGTTCTTTTCCAGCTCAACCTATAGAGTATAAACTCTATTAAATCTCTTTTTAACTCCTACTCTTCGCATATCAGATGAAGCTTCCCAGAAGAACTAATGCCAGGAACCAGCCAGTAGCTCCTTTATACCCATTGAATGAGCAAGTCATGAATGCCAAATTCAGGGCTGCTTTCTATGTGCTTTCTCAGTCCATGACCAACCAGGTCAATCATTAGGCTGTGGCACCAGCTCCATCTCAGACTAACACTGCTGCAGCAAGGATCTGGATTTCACTCGCATGAACCCTCCAGAATTTCATAGGTATAAGTCAAAAGAGGACCCACAATAGTTTCTCGATGACATCCAAAAGGTAATGGTTATTATAGGTGTCACTCCAGTTAAGAGTGCAGATTTAGTCGCCTATTAGTTGAAGGGAGTGTCTTACACTTGGTACCAACAGTGAAAGGAGTCTCGGGGTACTAATGTAGGTCTGGTGAGTTGGAATCTTTTCAAGACTGCTTTTCTGGACCAGTTTTTCCCACTTGAGCTCAGCGAAGCCAAGGTCAAGGAATTTATTAACTTGAAGCAGAATGACATGAGTGTGAAGGAGTATGCTCTCAAGTTCACACAACTATCTAAGTATGCTCCAGCGATAGTAGCTGACTTTAGAGCTCGTATGAGCATGTTTGTATTTGGTGTGTCCAGTTCATCCCATTCGACATCATCGTCAAGGAAGTCTTTACAATCACACTCGATATCCCATGGACAATGCCCCGTAAAGGGATATTTCAACAGGTTTTCTCAACTTCTCGTAGTTTGTGACCCATGAATCAGGAAAGATTTTAATAAGTTCTTCTCTATCTAACTTCCTTGGGATTTGGGTACACATGTTTGTTCTGTTGGTGGCACTATGTTCAAGAGCAATGCATTCTCACCACTCGAAAGAGAAAGATCCATGGCATGGTTTTTGACTCGCCAAGCTATCTTGTAGTGGAAAATTACTTGTATGGCATCTCTAGATTGCGAAGATCCTTAGATCTGGACCTGAATCTTTAGCACCTCTGTTAGATACAGATCATACAGGGACATGTTGAAGTTTGGAAACAAGTTACAAACACTGTCCTTGCATTACGGGTGATCTTTGTGGTTCCCAAGTTCATATTTTTGTACTCGTTGTACCTAATATAAAGGAGTGAAAGACACACAACAATTGTTGGGCCTTTCCTTACCTGATAAGTAAATGCAACTCTGACAGCACGAAAATAAATATGGGTGAAGCCATGGGTTTTCCACTGTCGCGGAAAATCCTCTGGTATTTACAGCGTGATAAACTATTCCTCTTGAGTTGCAAGAATAGGGTGCTGGTCAAGCTTTGATGCAGAAACATATTCTTTGACTCCCTTGGTTTTATTTTGGACCAAGGAATGGATTTGTAACCACGAAGAGCATGTCTTTTTGGCGAAAGCGGAATATGGGTTCAGTAGTGGTAGGTAGGTTTCTGACACTTTATTTTCTGGGGGTAAGACATCTACCTTGTAAAGGTAGTCGTATTTACATGACAGGGTTTTACTAAGGGTAGGTGACATATTTATTCTTGCAAGGGACTTGCAAGGACTGGAAGAGGACATACAAGACTCTAACATTTTTTCTTTTACTTTTGTTTTTGTAAAACTGGAAAAAAGACTCGATTATGCTATAATTGACTCTAATATAGTAGGACTATGGTAATGACTACGACACAGGTATATGGTAAAGAATCTAAACAAACATATGTACAAGGGGCTGAACTAATTTATGACTAACGACTCAAACAAAAAGACTATTTTGATAGGGCTATTACTAAAGACAATACTATAGTATGTAAAGTAGATGGTAATTTCTTTGTGAATAAAACCTTATGCTAAACTACTCTTCCCTCTGGAAGGGATGGGCTGGCTCTGATACCATAGGGGGAAGTAGAGGAATTGAAGGATAGTCAAAACCAGGTGACGTTATGGAATGTGCAGACAAGGCACACCACGGGATAGCACAAGCAAGTGTAATGAGATTTCAAGTTCAATAAAAACTAGCACAATGGTTTTCTGACAGGCTGGGCTTGCCCGACAAAAAAGGCGGCTTGACCACAAAGTCACCTCTCACATCCATAAAAGGGAAGCTTACCAGACTTAGTCTATAAAGTCTACGCATCCAAAAAAGGATGGTTTTCAAAACTGATCTACTCATCCACAAAAGGATGGTTTGCCAAACTCATTTAAAGCAATAAATTTGATCATAGTAGTACAATTTTTACTTACATTGATTATGCTAAAATGGCACTCTCCCTGGCCTGATCTCCATTTCGGGAAAAGTTACTACTCTACTAACAAATATACATGTTGATCATAAGTTTATGTTAAGTTAGAGGCAGCTCAGAAAACCATTATACCATAACTATTGAACTTGTAACAAGTTTCCTTACAGAGTAAACATGGTACCTTGCAACAAAGATAGCTTACCGGGTCAACAGTTCGCACCCTATATTTGAACTAGGATCAGCCTTTCCTTCACTCCGAAGAGAAGAGCAAGAGAAGTTTAGAAAGCAAACATTTTATTCATTAAGAAATGTTTACAAAGGGTGTAGTATTTTCCTAATGAATTACTACTCTAATTTTTGTATCTAATTTTTTTATGCTTTCTCTTATCTGCCTAGCATCCTTTATTTAGAGCAGGAAGCTTACAAAAAAAGCTTAATACAAACTGGCTTACTAAAAATAGTAAATCTTATCCTATGTGGCCCACTATTCTAAAAATAGTAAAGCCTTATCCTATACTAAAAATAATATATCCCTATCCGAGCACACCATTTTATCCTAATTTATTCAAACTGGGTCCCATAAGCAAGTGATAGAGTCTAATAAAATAAAAGACACGACAACCTAAGTACTACTAAGGTGTTGTAAACTATAAAAAAACATAATATTTACATGTGATGGCATGTGACAGCGGGGTCCACTTTTGTCTTCTTTGCTGCAAGCAGGTGGATAAGCAACTTACAAGTTGGTGTGTAGGAAACTTATAAGAAGGTGTGTAATCTCTTAGTAACCTTGTGGGTAGATATTATGCAAGCAGGTGGATAAGCTACTTGTAAGCTGTTGGGTGGTCATCTGGTAGGTAGGTGGGTAGGCTAGTTATAAGTTGTTGGGTGGTCATTTGGCAAGTAGGTGGGTAGGCTAGTTGTAAGCTATTGGGTGGTCATTTGGCAAGTAGGTGGGTAAGCTACTAAGGGGAATTTGTCTTGATATGGGTAGTAAACTTGGTACCGGTAATTTTGTCATGGTAACTTGGTGAAAACTTGTAACTATGCTGCATCATCCAACATCATCTTGCATCATCTTGTATCATAAAATGGAGCATTATTTGAAGGTGTTAATGTCGGGCTTGCATATCCTTCCTCCATCCACCAATAAGTTCCATTATTTCCTTTTTGACACTCCTTGTTTTCTAGGATTCTTTTACATGTCTGGTGAAGTAATTCTTCCTGTCAGATGGCCCTGTTGTATTGTGTTCCCAATTTAGTGATGGAATATTCATTCTTCTCTTTGTGGAGGGTGGAGTTAATTCATCCATGAGGACCTATAGTGAGCATAGACTTCTTCTATTGGCAAGGATAGATAGATCAATTAGGTCCTCGTACTATTGGTTTATCGCTAGTGGATAATTCGTAATCCCAGATGGGATCATCCTTTGTACGTTAAGCATGAAAATATGCTTAGCTGGCTTTTTCGCTGATCTACTCCTCATCGGTGGTGTGGAATACCATTGGATATGGCCTGAATTTCTTCTTGAAAGATATTACTTGGGTTTCTTATCTCCAAGTCATCCTTGAGTTGCCTTTAGATATCAAACCCAATGATGAGGTCTTTCCTTGGAACATCAGAACCAAGTAGTTTGGTCTAGAATTGCATTCCTGGAAAGAATTCGATCACGACTAGATGCTTCGTGATAACCCAGGTAGTTAGGACCCAATTTGATGCAGTGTTGATCTTCATAATATGGGGAATTTATTGTTCTTCTGGAAGAACAACTAGGTTAAGAATCGACGAAGTTGCCCCAGTGTCCACCAAAGTAATGACTTGGACTAGTTTATCCCTTTTTGGTTGATAGATAGTTATCTAGACATGATGGGTTTTGCATACGAAGTGTAATTGGTGTTTTCTTCTTTTACTTCTCATATCTGAAAATGATCAGAATTTGAATGGATCTCCTTTTTTAACTTGGATATCTGGAGATGTTCATCACCTAATTCTTTGTAGACATCCATTGAGAAGAGAGTCTTCTATGTTGGTTCTTCTTCTAAGAAGAAGACCAATTCAAGATTGTAATCTCGGTGAATATACCTGCATGATCTGCTATTTCTTCAAGGAGATGGATTGACCTATCATACCCTCTAGACTGGGGAAAATTTCTCTCAAAATGTCCATTTCTATTGTAGATGAAGCATCGACAATTTTTTTGGGAACTGCCTAGGCATTTTCTTCTGAAGTATTTTTTACACCTGTTGAACTTGGAGTTTCTTCCTGAAGTCTTTAGCCATTTAAACCTTCTGAATATTTTCTATCACCTGGGTGCATGGCACGAGTAATCTGATCTGGTGATAAGATCAGATCTTGTGCGTGCTTTATCTAGGACTGGATTGTTTTGAATGATCTGCTTTAGTACAGACCTCTTTATGCAAATATCATCCAGTGCATAGAGTATAGCTTGCTTGATGTATCCGACCTGTGGGATCATTATGAATTGGAATTTATCATCAATGATCGTCATAGTTTGGCCTAACATCATCTTCGATAAGAATGAAATACAGGGGTTTTTTAGGCTAAGATCTCTGCCTAACTTGAAGTATATCCTTGCCATCTTCTGGAAGTGAACATTGATGATGTCCTTTTCAAATAATACACACTTCACTTCAAAGAACTGTCATCATAGCTTTTCTTACCTTTGGCCTATATCACCACATAATACCTCTTTCAATAGCTTGATATTAAGGGCAAAGTCTTAGGATGTGAGTACGATTTTCTTATCTTGTATCCCAAGTGAATTCCACCAATCTCTCAGGGTTTTTGAGAACCTTGAAGTGAGTTCTAAAAGGATCAGGTACTTTTCTCGTTCGACCTGATTCTTTGTGGCCATCTAAGTTTAGAAATCTTGGATCCTTTCTGGAGGCTTTAACATCATCAAGGGTAAAGATATGGAATCCAGTCCCAACCAATTTTGGGGTTGGTAGTTCTGGCCTCCTTTATGGAATCAGATCGTCTTTCATTCCTTCCTGTGAATCATCAACTTCAGAAACTTCTGGTTCTCTTGGTCGGTTTATGAATATCAATGGATATCCTTTTTCAGCAGATTCAGTTAAGGATTTTGCACTCTCCTCAATATATTCATTGGATTTTTGTGAGTAATCTTTGCTTCCTTCGATATCTCCTTTAACAGGATCACTATCATATGGATCTTCCATTTCTTTAGTGTATTCTTTAATGGGATCATCGACAAGTGAATCATCACTGTACTCTGAGTATGTCTATGTAGGATCAGCTTCATATAGATCATAAGTATTGGATCCTAGGACATCATCATCTTCTATGCTATAGAAGTTAGGTACAACTTGATCATAGATAATTAAGTCATCATCTGGCGTGGCATAGTCTGGGATCTCCAAGTCAGCATCTGGGATGACTGAACTCATATTTGAGAATATTGAGCCATCATCTGGATTAGTATGATTATTGATAACCAAATCCTTTTTGTGACTTGAAATAATCATGTTTTTTGGGTCTGGTTCTACTGAACCTTCCCCAAACTCCTTTTTCCTTTTGGGCTACTTCTAGGATTGCTTTTAGGCTGCAGTTGCGTCCTTTTATTCCCACACAAATTTAGCAATATAAAATTTAGGTTCCTTCTCTTTTCTTGGAGAAAAGTACATAGGGGTGTGTGAAATAGAAGGGAAACTGGGAAATGAGTGGCTCAATTTCGGTGGAGAATATGGTTGTGATGACATAGGGAAAAAGATAGAATTTTTAGGTGGACTCTGAGGCTTTGGCTAGTCAAAGGTATCATATTTCAGTTGGTGTATCTGTTCTTTTAGGGAAGCTATTTGTTTTCATTGTTTTGTAAAAGAAATAGTATAGTGAAGTTCCTGGTGGACAGATATTATACTGAAGGGTTTCCAATCTTTGTTCAAGGGCTTTGATGAGTCTAACATGTTGTGTGGAAGCTTGTTCTTCTTTTTTCACGATGTTTTCCACTTTGTAAGAAACACTTCTGAGAGATGTGACAAGGTGGGCTAGCACCTTGTTTTGGATGATAGCATTCTCAATTTGCCAGTTCATTATTGCTACGGTATCACTCGTGGGTGACCTTTCTCCTGTGGGAAAGATGACATTATTTTTTGGTATTTTTGGAGCGTGATCATGCCATCTTTTTCAAAGGGTTGTTGAGATGGGAATTCGGGAGTATGACTAGAGTTGGATTGGCTTATCATGAACATATGAGGTTCAAATTTATCGTTGGTTTTGGGATGTTCATTTATTAGTGGGTATGATAAAGTTGGCCAATCTTGAGGTTTGTATGAACTAGAAATTCATATTTCCAGGGATGGCTTAATGAACTGATAGAGGAATCTCCATCCTTATACCTTTCTTGAAACTCCTTTTCAGAGCTTCCTTTGTCCTTCGGTTTGGATTTTGGATAGTAATATATTTCCCATTCATCATCATCATAATCATCATCCTCCAGACATAGAGAACAATCACAACAAATTTCCCATGGATAATGCCTTGTAAAAGGACATTTGAAACACTACAAGCCAAGGACTTCATGATTGAATCATTTTATCCAATCGTGTTCACTCATGACATATGAAGTATACCAAGAGAATGTGTCAAAGTCATCCTCTAGCTTAGGACCGGATGTAGGGTGTTACATCATTAGAGTAATAGTTGTTCTATTGGGCTTTTTTCGATAAGAGTGGTTAAAGCTCCTAGAAATAATTTTGTCATGTGATTTGTCAAAGGTTGGTTCAGAGGAGCGGAGAGGTTCAACATGGTCTCTTAACTCTTCATAGTTTGTGACCACAAATCAGGAAGGATTTTACAAGTTTTTCTTGGATATCTTCCTTGGGATCTGGGTACACATGGTAGTTCCATTGGTGGCAACTACGTTCAAGAGCGGAGCATTCTCACAACCTTGAATAAAAAGATCCATGGCATGGTTTTGGACTTGCAAGCTATCTGGTAGTGGAGAGTTGCCTTTATGGCGTCTTTAGCTTGCGGAGCTCCTTGGATATTGACCTTGATCTTCAGTTCCTCTGTAAGATACGAATCATACAGGGATATGTTGAAGTTTGGAAACAAAGTGACAAACACTGTCCCGACATTCACAATGATCTCCGTGGTTCCCAAGTTCACATATTTGTACTCATTGTATCTAGTATCAAGGAGTGAAAGACTAGCAATAACTGGTTGGAATTCCTTCCATGATATGTCAACGCAACTCTGACAGTACCAAAATTTATATGGGTAAAGCCAAGGATTTTCCACTGACACAAATAGTCCTCTGGAATCTGCAGCGTGATAAGTTGTTCCTCCTGAGTTGCAAAAATAGGGTGCTGGTCAAGTTTTGATGCAGCAACATGTTCTTTGACTCCCTTGGTTTTATTTTGGACCAAGGAACAGATTTGTAACCACAGAGAGCATGTCTTTTGGACGAAAGTGGAGTATGGGTTCACTAGTGGTAGGTAGGTTTCTGACACTTTATTTTTTATGGGTAAGACATCTACCTTGTAAAGGTAGTCATATTTACATGACAAGGTTTTATTGAGGGTAGGTGACATATATATTCTTACAAGGGGCTTGCAAGGAGTGGACGAGGATGGACATGACTCTGACATTTTTTCTTTTTTCTTTTTTTTTCGTAAAACAGGAACAAAACTCGATTATGCTATGACAACTGGTAAAAGACTAGTATATGCTATCACTGACTCTAATATAGTAGGACTATAGTAGGACTATAGTAACGACTATGACACACGTATATGGTAATGACTCAAAGACTTTAAACAAAGATATGTACAAGGGACTAGACTAAATTAAAGAATCAAACAAAAAGACTATTTTGACAGGACTATGACTGAAGACAATACTATACTATATAAAGTAGACAATAATTGCTTTGTGAATAAAACCTTATGCTAAACTACTCCTCTCTCCGAAAAGGATGGCCTAGCTCTGATACCACAGAGGGAAGTAGAGGAATCGGAGGAAAGTCAAAACCAGGCAACGCTATGGAAAGTTCAGACAAGGCATACGACAGGATACCACAAGAAAGTGTAATGAGATTACAAGCACTATAGAACCTAGAACAATGGTTTTCTGATAGACTAGGCTCGCCCCACAATAAATATGGTTTGACCATAAAGTCGACTTTCACGTCCACAAAAGGTTGGCTTACCAGACTTAGTATATAAAAGCTACACATTCACAAAAGGACAGTTTGTCAAACTGAGCTACTCATCAACAAAAGGATGATTTTCCGAACTCATTTCAAGCAGTAAATCATATCATAGTAGTACAACTTTTCCTTACATTGATTGGGCCTAAATGGTACTCTCCCTGGCCTGAGCTCCACTTTGGGAAAAGTTACTACTCTACTAACAGATTTACCCACTGTTATAAGTTTATGATAACTTAGAGGCGACTCAAAAAATAATTATACCATAACTATTAAACTTCTAACAAGTTTCCTTATAGAGTAAACATGGTACGTTGCAACAAAGATAGCTTATTGGGTCAAGTCTTTGGACCTTATTCTTGAACTAGGATCAACCTTTTTATCCATCCAAAGAGAAGATCAAGAGAAGTTTAGAAAGCAAAAATTTTATTCATCAAGCAATATTTACAAAGGGTGTAGTACTTTCCTAATGAATTACTACTCTGATCTTTGTATCTAATTTTTTTATGCTTTCCCTTATCTACCTAGCTTCCTTTATATAGAGAAAGGAATCCGACTACAAACAAACTGACTTACTAAAAATGTAAAACCTTATCCTATGTGGCGCACCATTCTAAAAATAGTAAAGCCTTATCCTAATTTAAAAATAGTAAATCCCTATTTGGGCACACAATTCTATCCTACTTTATTCAAATTGGGCCCTATAAGCATGTTACAGAGTCTAATAAAATAAAAAGACACAACAACCTAAGTACTACTAAGTTGTTGCAAATTCTTCAAAATCGTAGTATTTACATTTGATGGCATGTGATAGTGAGGTCGACTTTTATCTTCTCTATTAGAGAAGGTAACTAAGCAACTTGCAAACTAGTGTGTAGGAAACTAATAAGCAGGTGTTTAAGCTGGTTGTAACCTGGTGTGTAGATATTTTGGCAAGTAGGTGGATAAGCTAGTTGTAAGCAAGTGGGTAGACATTTGGTAAGTAGGTGGGTAAGCTAGTTGTAAATTGATGGGTGGTCATTTGGCAAGTAGGTGGGTAAGCTAGTTGTAAGCTGCTTGGTAGTTATCTGGCAAGTAGGTGGGTAAGCTACTAAGGGGAATTTTTCTTGACATAGGTAGTAAACTTGGTACAGGTAATTTTGTCATGGTAACTTGGTGAAAACATTGTAATGATGCATGCATCATCTAGCATCATTGAATGGAGCATTGGTTGAAGGTGTTGATGGCGGTTTTGCATATCCTTCCTCCATCCACCAATCAATTCCATGTTTTCCTGTAATATGCTCCTTATTTTTTAGGCTTCTTGTGCATGATATGGTGAAGTGATTCTTTCTTTCGAATGGCCCTGCTGTATTATGTTCCTAATTTAGTGATAGAACATTCATTCTTCTCTTTGTGGCGGGCGGAGTTACTTCATCCATGGGGACCTATTGTTAGCATAGACTCCTTCTATCGGCAAGGATAGATTGATCAAATGGGTCCTCGTATTGTTCGGATATTGTTGGTGGATAATTCACCATTCCAGCTGGGATCATCCTTTGTGCGTTAAGCATGAAGATATTCTTAGCTGGCTTTTAACTGATATGCTTCTCATTGGTGCTGTGGAATACCATTGAATATGTCCTGAACTACTTCTTGAAAGATATTCCTTGGATTTTTATCTCCAATCCATCCTTGAGTTGCCTGTAAATAACAAACCCTATAATGAGGTCTTTCCCTGGAACATTGGAACTAAGTAGTTTGGTCCAGAATTGTAGTCCTAGAAAGAATTCAATCACGATTGGTGCTTTGTGATAACCCTGGTAGTTAGGATCCAATTTGATATAGTGTTGAACTTCATATTATGGGGGATCCATTAATCTTTAGGAAGAATAATTGGGTTAAGTATTGACAAAGTTGTACCAGTGTCCACCAAAGTAATGACTTGGACTGGTTTTTCCCATTTGGATGGATAGATAGTCAACTGTACGTGAGGGGCTGTTGCATTCGAAGTTTAATTGATGTTTTCTTCTTTTACTTCGAATATCAAGAAATGATCAACATTTGAATGGATCTTCTTTTTTAACATCGATACATGGAGATGTTCATGACCTAATTCTTCATTGACATCCATGGAGAAGAGAGTCTTTCTTGTTGGTTCTTCTTCTAAGGATAAGAGTGATTCAAAATTGTCATCTCGACTGAGATAAGCGCCTGCATGATCTACTATTTCTTCAAGGAGATGGATTGACCTATTGGACCCTTGAACTGGGGACAATATTTTGCAAAATATCCACCGCTGTTGCAGAGAAACATCTACCATTTTTCTGGGAACTGCCTGGGCTTCTTCTCCTGAAGTATTTAGTACGCCTGATGAATGTGGAGTTTCCGCCTGAAGGCTTTGGCCATTTGAACCTCCTGAATCTTTTTTGTCGCCTGGGAGCATGGCAAGAGCAATCTGATCCGGTGATAAGATCATATCTGGTGCAGGCTTTATCTAGGACTAGATTGTTTTGAATGATGTGCTTCAGTACAAACCTTTTTATGCAGATATCATCCAGTGCATGGAGTATAGCTTGTCTGATGTATCTGACCTATGGGATCATTATGGATTGGAATTTATCCTCAATGATCATCATAGTTTGGCTTGACAACATCTTTGGTAAGGAAAAAATGAAGGCTTGCTTTAGGCTAGGATCTCCGCCTAACTCGAAGTATATCTTTGCCATCTTCTGAAAGTGAACATCGATGATATCCCTTTCAAATGAGACACATTTTATTTTGAAGAACTGTTATAGCAGCTTTTCTTGCCTTTGGCCTTTATCACCATAGAATACCTCTTGCAATAGCCTGGTATTAAAGGCAATGTCATGGCATTTGAGGAAGATGTTCTTATCTTGTATCCCAAGTGAATTCCACCAATCTGTCAGGATTTTGGGGAACCTTAAAGTGACAGGATCAGGTACATTTCTTGCTCAACCAAATTCTTTATCGCCATCCAAGTATTGAAATCTTGGATTCTTTGGGTCCATCTTGATACTTTGGCATCATCAAGGGAAAAGGTATGGAATGCAGTCCCAACCAATTTTGAGGTTGGCAGTGCTGGTCTTCTTTTTGGAATCAGCTCGTCTGTCATTCCTTCTTGTGAATCATCAACTTTAGAAATTTTTGGTTCTCTTGGTCGGTTCATGAATATCGATGAATATTATTTTTCAGCAGATTTAGTTGATGATTCTGTAATTTCCTCAACATATTTATTGGAATCTTGTGAGGACTCTTCACTTTCTTCGATGTATCCTTTAGTAGGATCACTGTTATGTGGATCTTTAGTAAGTGAATCATCATTGTACTATGAATATGTTTTCGTAGGATAAGTTTCATATGGATCATAAGTATTGGATTCTAGGACATCATCATCTTCTACGCGATATAGGTCAGGGTGAACTCGATCATAATTAATAAAGTTATCATCTGGCATGGCATAGTCTGGGATGTCCAAGTCAGCATCTGGGATGATTGAACTCAGATCTGAGAAGATTGGGTCATCATCTGGAGTAGTGTGATTTGGGATGACCAAATCCTTCATGTGACTTGAGATCATCATGTTTTCTGGGTCTGGTTCTTTGGAACCTTCCCCAAACTCCTTCTTTCTTTTGGACTGCTTCTGGGATGGCCTTTGGGCTGTAGCTGCGTCCTATCATTCCCACACAAATTTAGCAATGTCAAACTCAGGTTCCTTCTATTTTTTTGTAGAAAAAGACATAGGGATGTGTGATATAGAGGGAAACTGGGAAAGGAGTGGCTCAATTTCGGTGAAGAATATGGTTGTGATGACATGGGGAAAAAGGTTGGCTTTTAAGGTAAACTCTGAGGCTGTGGTTGGTCAAAGGAGCCATACTTCAGTTGGTGTATATGTTCTTTTAGTGAAGCTATTTCTTTGCACTGCTGGTTAAAGAAATAGTATAGTGAAGTGCCTGGTGGATAGATATCATACTGAAGGGTTGCCAATATTCGTTTAAGGGCTTTGATGAGTCCAACATGTTGTGTGGAAGCATGTTCTACTTTTTTTTATTGTTTCAACTTTGTTCATCATCTTTGTCTATGTGTGAGCAACACTTCTGAGAGATGTGCCAAGGTGGGCTATCACCTTGTTTCAGCTGATAACATTCTCAGTTTGCCAGTTCATTATTGCTTCGATATCACTCGTGGGTGATATTTTTCCTGTAGGCAAGATGACATTCTTTTATGGTATTTTTGGAGCGTGGATTATGCCATCTTTTTAAAAAGGTTGTTAAGATGGGAATTCAGGAGTATGATTGGAGCTGGATGGGCTTAACATGTATATTTGAGTATTGGGATTATTTTTGGTTTGGCACTTGTGGTTTAATTTTGGGTTAGGTAAGGGTGGTCAATCCTGAGGTCTCTGTGAGAAAAGAAATTCATTTCCTGGATGGCTAAGTGAACTGACAGAGGAATTTCTTTCTTTTTTGATGCTCTCCCATTTTGCTCTTGCATAATATCATTCATCCTATTTGACATCACCGACAAGGCATTCTTTAAAATCACACTAGATATCCCATGGACAATGCCCCATGAAGGGACATTTTAACCACCATACATCATGACCTTCATGATCAAACTGTTGTATCCAATCATGGTCACTCATGTAATTTGAAACTTCCTAGGAGAATGTTTCAGGGTCATCATCTACCATAGAAGTGGAAGCAGATTGGTACATGTGGATAGCAACGCCTAATATATTAGGATTTTTTAGATATGAGTGGTCAAAGCTTATAGAAATAATTTTGTCATTTTTTTTGGCAAAGGTTGGCTCAGAGGAGCGGAGAGGTTCAACAGGTTCTCTCAACTTCTGTTTGTGACCCATGAATCAGAAAGGATTTTAAGAAGTTCTTCTTTGTCTAACTTTCTTGGGATCTGGGTACACATGGTAGTTCTTTTGGTGGCATCTATGTTCAAGAGCAAAGTATTCTCACCACTCGGAAGAGAAAGATCCATGGCATAGTTTTGGACTCGCCAAGCTATCTGGCAGTGGAGATTTTCTTGTAAGGCATCTCTAGCTTGTAGAGATCCTTGGATCTGGACCTGGATATTTAGCACCTCCGTCAGATACGGATCATACAGGGATATATTGAAGTTTGGAAACAAAGTAACAAACATTGTCCCGGCATTCAGGGTGATATCTGTGGTTCCTAAGTTTGCATATCTGTACTCATTGTATCTAGTATCAGGGAGTAAAAGAGGGGCAAAAACTGGTTGGCCTTTCCTTCCATGATAAGTCAAGCAACTCTGACAGCACCAAAATGGATATGGGTGAAGCCATCGGTTTCCACTGTCGAAGAAAGTCCTCTGGTGTTTGTAGCATGATAAACTATTCCTTTTGAGTTGCACGAATAGGGTTCTGGTCAAGCGTTGATTCAGCAACAAATTCTTTGACTCCCTTGGGTTTATTTTGGACCAAGGAATGGATTTGTAACCACGGAGAGCATGTCTTTTGGCAAAAGCAGAATATGGGTTCAGTAGTGGTCAGTAGGTTTTTAACACTTTATTTTCTGGGGTAAGACATCTACCTCATCTAGGTAGTCATATTTATATGACAGGTTTTTACTGAGGGTAGGTGAAATATTTATTCTTGAAAGGGACTTGCAAGGACTGGACGAAGACGGACACGACTCAGACATTTTTTCTTTTTCATTTTCTTTTTTGTAAAACTGGAACAAGACTCGATTATGCTATGACAACTGGAAAAAGACTAGTATATATGATGACTAACTCTAATATAGTCGGACTATGGTAATGACTACGACACAAGTATGTGGTAAAGACTTAAGTATAACAAAGACTCTAAACAAAGATATGTACAAGGGGCTGAACTTATTTATGACTTAAGACTCAAACAAAAAGACTATTTGGACAGGTCTATGACTAAAGACAATATTAAAAATGTAAAGTACACGGTAATTTCTTTCCGATAAAACCTTATGCTAAACTGATCCTCCCTTCGGAAGGGACGGGATGGATCTGATACCACAAGGGGAAGTAGGGGAACTGGAGGACAGTCCAAACTAGGCAATACTATGGCAAGTGCAGACAAGGCATGCCATGAGATACCACAAGCAAGTGTAATAAGATTGCAAGCACAATAGAAACTAACACTATGGTTTTCTGATAGACTAGGCTTGCTCCACCATAAAGGTTGCTTGACCATAAAGTCTACTTTCACGTCCTCAAAAGGGTGTCTTACCAGATACTGCTTGAACACCCTATTTATTAAGTCCATAAAGACTGCATGAGCATTCGTTAGTCCAGAAGACATAATCACAAATTCATAGTGACCATACCGAGTTTTGAAGTCTGTCTTCAGAATGTCACACTCTCTAACTCTAAGATGATAATAGCTGGATTTGATGTCAATCTTAGAGAAATAGCTGGCACCTTGAAGCTAATCAAACAAGTCATCAATTCTTGGAATGGAATACTTATTCCTAATTGTGACCTTGTTCAATGGATGGTAGTCTATGCACATTCTGAGAGAATTATCTTTCTTATACACGAAAAGAACTGGAGTAGCCAATAGAGAGATGCTAGGTCTAATGAAGCCTTTTTCTAAGAGATCTTTCAACTGATCCTTCAGTTCCATAAATTCAGCTAGATCCATTCTATAAAGAGGAATGTACATAGGTTTCGTATCTGGTAGGGGGTCTATCCCAAAGTCAATCTCCCTCTTAGGATGAACTCCAAGAAGATCCTCAGGAAACACCTCTAGGAACTCATTTACTATAGAAACTGATTGGAGGGATGGGTTCTTGGACTCAGAATCCTTGACCCAAACTAAATGGCAAATGCACCCTTTAGAAATCATTTACTAGCCTTGAGATAAGATATGAAATGACCTTATGACATAGGAGGACTACCTTGCCATTTTAGACAGACTCATTAAGAAACTTGGACTTTACCACTCTAGTTCGATAATCAGCAGTGGCATAACATGCATGCAACCAGTCCATACTGAGAAAAACATTAAAATCAGTCATCTCTAACTCTACTAGATTTATTGAGGTGACTCTATGGAGAACGGTGACTGGACAGTTTTTGTATACTCTCTTTTCTAGGACTGACTCACCAATAGTAGTGGAGACATGAAAGTGTTCTAAGAGTTATTCCAAACTAATTCCAAACTTACAAGCAACATAAAGGGTTACAAATGACAAAAAAGCTCCAGGATCTAGCAAAGCATAAACATTAAGAGAGAAGACTTGCAACATACCAGTGACTACATCTACGGAACCCTCATAATCCTAGTGGGATGACATAGCATAGAGGTAGTTCTGGTGCTGACCACCGCTTGAACCAAAAGTGGTACCTTGCTGAACTGAATAACTTAGCGGAGCTACTGTAGTAGACGGTGTCTTGCCACCTCCATTGTTCCTCATAGATGAAAGGAAATCCTTCACCCTATGACCAATTTGTCCACACCCAAAATATCCACATGAGCAATAAAGGCACTCTCCAGAGTGATTCATGCAAAACTTGTTGAAAACAGGGAAGGGAGTCCCTTTTGCGACACTTCCATGTGAGTGAGATCCTGATCCTCTACCTACCTAATTAGGCCTAGGCCTGGATGCCTGATCAGGAGCACTAGCTGATGATGGCACTGGTTCTAATGAACTCTTCTGAAATGAAGACCGGTTTCCACCTCTGGGCCTCTGATGACTGAACCCTGAATCCTCTGTCGTGGCCTTCTTGTTCTCCCTTGCCCTCTCCTTCAGTTTCTTTTCCTTTATTTATTGAGCATAAGTCATATTTCTAGAGATGTCCATGTCTCAAACCAACATAGCTGTCTTACATTCCTTTTTGACCAAATAAGAGACACCATATATAAACTTACTCATTTGGGCCCTTTGTTCCACTACCATCTCCAAACCATACCTAGAAAGCTGAGTGAACTTCAGCCCTTACTCCAAACTAATTGCCTTAAATTAACAAGCTCTTCATCCTTAGACTCCGTCAACTCCCTCAGAAAGAACCTATTCATATGAGCTCCCACAAAGGAGTCCCAAGAAATAGGAGCTGCATTTATGCCCCTACCATCCTTCTACTGAGTATACCAAATGTGATCCACATCATTGAGCTAGTAGAAAGCTAGCTCTACACTATCAATACCAATCACTTGCATCACCTAAATAATCTTCTTGATATCATCAATAAAGTTTTGTGGGTCCTCACCAACCTTTGACCCCAAAAACTCTGGCGGGTTCATACGAACAAAATCTCTAACCTAAGCTATAATTAATACCCTATTAGGGTTAATCGGGACAAAAGCATATTGATTAGCCTGATTGTCTACATCTTGAGCCAACATCTGAATTACATTATGAAACTCAACATTCGTAACCTCATCGTCTGGGACTAGAAAATTGGCATATGCATTGCGAGTATTGTTCCTTTATGGAGGTATGATATGATACACGTAAAGCATGAATTAGAAAGATAAATAGAGTTAAACTCTATTGCACGATATTGAATATTTAGGAAGTGGAGCTTTTTCCTAAAATGCCTCGTAGCCTCCCCCTCATAAGTGTGGCGCGCTTCACACTCATGAAGGAGACTCTACTTAATGCAGCTTTTATACATTTCTAAGACTCTTAAACATAATGCTCTGATACCAAGTTTGTCACGTCTCGAGCCTACCCTCGGGATGCGACATGGGACTTGAGACCACAAGTGATCTAAAGCTAATCCTTGGTCTTAGCATGATTTAAACACAACCATAACATGATGAGTGGAAGATTAATATCAAGTAAAGAGCAACTCCATATATAAATAAAGTAACATAATCTAAGAGCAAAATTTGAAACATAAGAACATCGATTGTCTAACTATGACTGAAAAGCCTTTAAAACTGATAGAGTAAGTTGTTGTGAAAAGACCCCAACTAACTCTAAGTACTGAAAGAAAAACATAAGAACAACTAACTCATAACTGGACCTCAAAGGATAAGGACTCTCCAACAGCAACTGGAAATCCTACAGTCTCTAGCCATGAGTCTGAGAACAAATATTTGAATCTGCATCATGATAGGATACATCACATAGAATATGCGTCAGTACTATACGATTTACTGAGTATGCGAGCTTAAGAAAAATCATGATAAACACATGCTTGAGAACATACTTAAAATTGAAACCATGCATTAGTAGGAGAAATCATAGCATAAGGACTCAAGTGAAAATCATAAGAAAAAGTCATAGATTAAGCATAAGTAATAAGGAATGAATCAATGCTTGAAAACTGAATATCATGTACTTAGTAGCTTAAAATCATTCTTGCAGGAGTTTCTTTTAATCGACATAAACTATTTTGAGTACCATAAAGTCCAGTTTCATACACCCACACTGAAAAAGTTTGTCCTAACTAGCCAAAGTTAGAACCATAAGCATAAGGATCCTGAAGTGCGCCTAAAAGGAAAACTTATGGTGGCAACGTACTTCTGGACTTGAGTTATCTAGAACTCCCATAAAATCGATGCTAAATACTACTCTCTAAATATATCATAGTGCTCACATATCATGTGACATATCTAGATGACAAGGCTTAGTCATAGTTATAATGGCAAAGCTGGATGTCATACTACTCAAGAACCTTGCTTTGAAAAAATGATTCATGGGCATTGATGGTGTGTCATGATGTCATATTATATCATAGATGATCATATCTTAAAGACTTGCATGGCACTAGTTCACAACATAATCTTATAAAATTCATGAACTTGAAGAACTACGCATGCGATTTCTTGAATACATGAAATCATGTTATTTAAACATGCAAATTTCCTTAAAATAAGCCTTACATGAAAAATTAGGCTAGGGTCAGCCTTCAAATAATAAGATAAATAAATACTTGTAAAAACTCATACAAAATTATGTAATTAGGATTAGAAATCATATGATAACATGAGAAAACAAACTTATAGAAAAAATCATGTAATGGTGTAAGAACCCTAACTTGAGAAATTCATGATTTCAAAATAAAACTTGGGGTCTTGGGCAAAAGGGTGAGAGGAATCCCTTATTGAATACTCATATATCTGGATTTGAAGCTTTCTTGACTTAGAGCTTTGAAGATGGAGGATTTGAGAAGGAACCCTAGGCCTTGGAGCTTGAGATAATTCACTTTTGTTTCTTCTTTTGGAACTAAATTAAGAGAATGAATGAAGAATTTGACTAAGTGGAGATAAAATCCCCTTTATTTGGCCTACAATGACTTAACGTGGGAGTTTAAAAAGTGGAAAATTACAAAAATACCATTGGGAATGAGTCTAAAAAAAATTAAAAATCTCAGCCTAGGCTTCCATGAGAACTAACCACGGCCCGTGAAATAAACCATGGCTAGTGGCTGATTCCATGAGGGGAAACCACATACCATGGTCTGATCTACGACCCGTTAATCCTTGTCATGGTTTCATATCAAAGGGTGGGTCTACATGACTCATTCCATGAGGCCTATCTATGGCCCATGGTTTCATCCATGGCTCGTGGATTATTCCCGTGTATTTTGTCTGAAGCTTAAATAGATTCATACTTAAGATTTTCTGGTCTACTTCTTAGCTTAGAAATTTTGGGGTGTTACAAAGTTTTTCCTGCTACATGACTTATTGAACTACCCAAGTTGTCAACATTTTTTTTCCTTTTAGTATCAATAACCTGTCTAAAATCTAGAATTTTTAACTTGTTTAGCTAGGATGTTACTGTGCCATTAGCTCGGTATTGAATTTAAGAAAAATGCCTTTCCATCCCCGATTAACAGAATGTGACTTGAATATTTCTTTAAATAAAGTGTTAGTTTTTCATAGATTACACTCTTCATTTTTTAAACATAAGAGGTTTACAGATTCTAAAAAATGAGGTCCCCAACTCTTAGACAACTTCATTCGTTCTTTAGGAAGATCTTTTCTTAACTAATTTAGCCATCCATTAATTGTAGTAGAGTAATGCTTTTGAAGTATATGTCCTTTTGTGATAAATTCAGCTTGCTTGTAATTTCTATTCTCCTTCTCGATAAAAGCTTTAATTTGTCTTACAAGATCAAGCTCCTTGACCTTTGAAGTGTGGAAGTAAAAATCTTGTTTAACTACAATGTTTGATACTTTCATTCTAGGAGATGATTAAAAGAATCACCCTTTGTATGCTTGGTTGTCATAATCAGATCCCTGGGATGTCTTGAATAAACACAACACTCGAGTAAAGTGCATTCAATAAATAAGGGATAAAATAGTTAATTTCCTTCATAAATTAGTAGTTACATTTCCATGTCTTTGATTAGTCTTGCATGAATTCAAATTCTTGAGTTCATCTTGGATAAATTGTCCTGTCTCAGTCAGATTTTGTTAAGAAATTGACCTTTTCAAGGAATAGATCTTGCCAGTAACAAGCTATAATATCCCCGTCAACACACTTTAGCTGAGATTTTAGATGCATGCTTTTCTTAGTTATGTTGTAGCTTCCATCGATCGCCTACTTGAACAATAAGTTTTTTAAGTGTTGCATGTATGTATTGGTTAGTTGACATGAAATTTTAAGCTTCTCACATAGGCGCAAAATAACCTTCTGTCATAGACTATTAAGGCTTCCATTTAAGCTCTTCATTTTATTAACATATATGAAATAAATTCTCTTAAAAATATGTGATTATGTAATGACATATCTTCTTTAGAAATTGGATTGATGTGATTTTTCTAATGATTCTTCCTTGTTTTTGTGTATGAACTACTCTGTCCGAGTCCATTCTAGACTCCAACATCCCTCTTGCATTTTTGTTAGGTTTAAACCCAATATTTTCAAGTATAAATCTTCAACAGGTGGAAGCTAATATGAACGACTGAGGGGAGTAAGAAAATAGGCTAATGAGGGGGAAAATTTAAAATAAGATGGACAAAATCCATCGGAAGAGCAGTATGGACCAAAAATCCAAGTTTAGTCTAGGACAAGGATTTTAGATGAGTTTGGGCCTCAAAAGGCCTGAATTTGTTTGATTTTTTTAAGTATTGTTTTTCACTAACTTGGACATTTAACTTGGTTAAATCCCCTTAAAAAATTTATGTTTTAATCCATTTACTTAACCAAATAATGAGACTTAAAATTAATTTTGGTCCCATTTGAACTTACTCGTTTTAAGTCTATAAAAAAATAGAATTTCATCACAGTCTTTCATTATTTTTTAAAAATCTTACTTGGATTTAAATATTTATGAAAGGAAGAAGTCATCCATGTTGCCTTTTTCAACGATAATTATTTTGTCAAAAACTCTCAAATCCAAAGCACGTTTTACTGTTTCCTCAAATTATTACCTTTAGGAAAAATTGTTTTATTAATTTTCACATTTTCAAAGAAAGCAAAAAATCATTTTCTTTAAGTTAGTCATGAAAAATAAGAGTTTTAAATCGATGCAAAATCATGAGTTTATGGATATCTTTGAATGCCATAAAAACTATCTCAAAGATATAACTTGAACCCTTGTCCAAAATCTCTTAAACTTTCTAAGCCTTTTACTGTTTTAGACTTTAGAATTTTATTAAAGGGTTTCATAATTTTTCCTTAATTAAATTACATGGTGACTCTTGCTCTTATAAGTTGTTTTGAAATTTTTACTTAGTTTAAAAATATTTTTTTTTCAAAGTTCAAAACCATTTTCTCCCAAAACCAATAAAACATTATGTGATTGGCATTAAGACTCATCGAGCTAGACATCAAGTTACCTTAGATATATCTCAAAAAGACTACATCAATAAAAAAATTGAGAGTTTTTGAATGACAGATTGTTCACCAAGTGAAGCTCCTATTGTGAAGGGTGACAAGTTCAATTTTGAATTAGTGTCGGAAGAACAATCTTTAGAGGAAACAAATGAAGATTATTCCATACGCTTCTGTTGTTGGAAGCTTGATATATGCTCAGGTTTGTACAAGACCTCACTGTAATGACCCTTCCATTTATTTTCATGTTTTTGCCTTTCTTGTACCGTTTGAGCTTGCTTGTAGTGGTCCAAAGTCATTTATGGCTTACTGGGACTGATAGTTCGGTGCCCGAGCCATTGGTTTGGTGTTTTTAGCCGTTCCTTATTTTAGAGCTTTAAGCTTTTGAAATCATTGATTTCAGTCAATATTCTTGGTGAACGTGCTCGAAATTGAATTCCGACAATTATGTTTTCTCCAAATCATGGATTTTGGTCTGAAGAGACCTTTGGTCGTGATTTGGGAGCTTTTCAGCATGGAATTCTCTCACATTCTGTGTTTTCAGGCTAGTTGGGCTGGTTTGGTTGACTTTTTTTAACATTTGGAGGAGACGGTCTCGGATGGAAATTCCCTCAGCATCGTTAGCTCTGGAATACCAAGTTTGTGTTGGGTAGTTTGTTGGTTCGGGTCCCTGGTGATCCAGGCTTTTTTTGGGTGTTTGGTTAACATTAGTAAGGGTTGACTTGGGTAAACATTCTTCCAAAACGACCTCGTATGGGAGTTTCATCGATTCTATTGACTCTGAAACGTCGTTTCCTTTCTATTAGAACTATTTATTTTTGAGTATCGGGTTCCGATTGTGCCCAGAAAGCCCCGTAGAGGTTTTGGCTATTGCTTGTTTTTTCTGCTTCTGGTGGCCTTCAGTGCGATCACTCTCCTTTAGCGCGATTGCGCTGGTATGTATTTTCCTTTCAGCGTGTTCGCGCTCATGTAGAGCGATAGCGCTGGTCTGTGACTTTTCCTTCAGCGGGATCGCATTCCTTTAGCGCGATAGTGCTTACCTGCGACCAGATGCTATATATTTTTCATCCCTTTGACTTTCCAGCATTGTTTTCCCGACTTTCCAAACTCTAAATTGAAAATACTCTCCAGCAAAACTCTTCTTTTAGTCATAGCTTGGAGAATTCATCAATTAGATTGGAAAGTCTCGCTTCTTGTACAATGTTGGTAAGTTTTTCTTCCCCGAAGTTGTTCATCTCAAATTCTTGGGAACCACCATTGTTGACCCCTTCTAAAGGCTTGAAAATGCTTTGTAGAATCTTCCCTTTGGTGTTGCATGTTTGAGGAATCGTCCAATTTGCATCCTTGACAAAATTCCCTCGTTGAGGTAGGTTACTCTTGCTCTATTTCCGAATTTATTCCTTGAATTTCCTCTTTTATTTCTTTGCTTGGGCGGGCAGTTTTGAGCCCCAATTGTTGTCCATTTCTGCTCAATTTTTGAGCATGTGCTCCCGGGATAGTAAGGAACACATATTTGTTTTTCGTTTTCAGTTTTGAGTTGCGGGGCCCATGAGCCTGTTTGTGACCCATATTTTGACCCGGCTATTATTATAACAATATGGGTATCATTAGTCTTGCTTTGATGTATAGATTATTGTATTGATAGTGATTTTGAAATTTTGAGCTTTTCGGAGCAGTTTGGCCTTGGAAGATGTCGTCCCCGCAGCTATTCGTCGGACGAAAGGTAGGTTATGGCTTTCCCTACCTAGAGTCTGCGTATATAGGATATAACTACATTAATTAGAATCCTTGGGTGGGTTGTTATAGATTGGTACCCCATACCTTGTCCGCCTTTTTTTGTCAGTTTTTTTTGTACGTTGATTGTAGTATTCGTGTAGTATTGTATATCACCCTTGTGGTCCTATATGGCCTTGTATCGACTCTAAAATATAGACGGTGGGTTATTAGGAATGTCTGCGAGTCCTGAACATAGAGATATCCTTTTAGGCTGGTTATGTTTGTTGAGTAGTTGTGGAACCTGTGCAGGGCCGGTGGGAATGTTTGTGAGCCGTTGGGCTAATTTGTATTTGTGTGCGAGCATATCATCCATGAAAAAGGTTTTCCCTGCATGTTTTACTTTGGTTTTGCTGCGAGCCACTTTAGACGGTTTTTCCTAAACTTGCATTGCCTCGGGGGCCCATTTTTGGTATAATCTAAAGATGACATGATATTTTGGATGATTTCACAATAAGTTTCTACTGATACTAGGCTCTGCTAGGCAAATCACTAGCCTTGATTTCCTACTGATACTAGGATCTCCTGGGATGAGCACTAGCCCTGATTTCCTACTGATACTAGTCTCTGCTGGGTAGAGCACTAGCGCTGATTTCCTATTGATACTAGGCTCTGTTGGGCAGAGAATTAGATTTGATTTCCTAATGATAGTAGGCTATGCTGGGCAGAGCACTAGACCTGATTTCTTACTGATTTAGACCAGATACGCTCTGGGAATTATTTAAGAGGGTTATTGAGACTTTTATAACTGATTTAGACCTGAGTATACTTCGCGCACCCTTTGAGAGGGTCTTTTGAGATTATTACTACTGTTTTAGACCCGGTTTGATCCCGGGCATATACTGCAAGGTTTCAAGTTGGAACCACAATTTGAGATCGTTGGGTGATGTATGTGGTCTACGACTAGACCTCCATGGACAAGCATTGATTATGTTAACCTGTAATATAGCCAGGGGCGGGGTTAGAACTTGAAAGAACATAAGGGAATAAGTTTTAGGAAGAAAGAATTTTTCTATGTGTTAGCTTGGGAGGCTACTGTTTTTGGGTTTTCTCTATAGCGGACGTTTATCTGCTATAGCGAAATTGTTGTAGTGGGAATTTCTCTGCTATAGCGGTTGGGGTTTCGCTATAGCAATCTTCATAATCCCTAAAATTCAAAGGGTGTTTCAATGGAGTCCCTTAACCTAAAACTCGATTTTTAATAATCCAAGTCCAAATCAGTACTTCTAAAGTGTCCTATCACTGTATTCTACAAGTATTTGGGCATTATAACCCCTAATTTTTGTCCAAATCACAATTTTTATCCAAGAACAACCTTTCACCTCCCCCATGATTTTTGGCCCATTTTTGGCCAAAATTTACATAATCCTTACACCCAGAACGCTGTGGAGGCATTGTAAATGTAAGGAAAGTATCCATGCTTTGGAAATCCGAAAAAAATCCAACCTAATATCAACTTAAAAAACCAACTACAATGTGTACCCCAATTTATTATTTTCTATGACAATACTATCTAAATTCGTGCAAGGAAGTAAGGGAGTAAAAGGTAACAATTGTTACCTGGAAATTCTAACATCGGAAGCGGGGTGATCGGGAGAAAAAAGAGTGTATTCGGAAGAAAAATAGAGGAGAATGTGGTGAAAACCCATTTCTCCCCTATCTCAACTGTTGCTAACCCTATAGCGGTCGGCATCTCTCTATAGAGGCACCACTACGGTGGAATAATGTCCGTTATAGTGGACAACAATCAGTTTTGGGAAAGGAAAAGTTTCTCCCGGGTCTTGTCAATTTCTTTTGCGCCAACATTCTATGAAGCTCCAAAATTCTTAAAAGGTTAACTCATAAAAAATAAAAAAATAATTTGGATAGCTCAGGAGAGGCATTTTTCCTCGTCAGAGTGGGATCACAATTTTCCTATTTGAGTGAAGTGCGACTAATTAGGGGGAAGTTCAATATTTTGCGTGGAATTATAATTACACAAACACAAAGGACTGTGAGAGTCCTGGATAGTTTTTCTTCCTATTTCCTACGAGATCCTTTGGGAATGAACGATGGGTAAATTGGTATTTCTTATAATGACCGAATCCATTGTTATTTTAGAAATCTTATATCATGGATTTTGGGAATGATTAAATAAATTTTGATATAAAGTGGGGTGACGTGACAAAAATTTCAAACTTTTAAAGATTGGTCTAGGCTGATATAACTCTGCTATAGTGGATATTTCTCCGCTATAGCGCCACTGCGGTAGCGGGCAGCCATCTGCTATAGTGGTATAGCAGAAAATAGTAGCTGAGTTATGCTATTTTAATAAAAGACTTCTCCTTCTTAGTTGTAAACCATATGAGGATTTCTTTGAAAACCCTCCTAGAGTTCTCCAAGTCTTGGAAGCCATGGGGAGGAGATATTTCGACTAAAAGGATGTGAAACCATGAATTTTGGGCTTGTCATCCGTCAGGGAACGCCTTCATAGAGCCATAAAATGCATTGTGAAGCTGCTTGATGTCCAGCTAGGCTAGGTTCTTTCCATAGAGTAGATTTAACCTGTTTTCATATCATATTGATTGTATAGACAAAAAAGGAGAATCCATGCCTAGGCCTTCAGGCTTGGAGTCTGGAGGAGTATTGTGTAGACTGATTTGGAATAGGAAATGTTTGAGTTGGAATGATATGTTGTCCTATTTTGGGTTGCTTATGATTATGGTGTGTTCTATGATTATAGAGTCCAAGAACTAGAATGTCGGGGAGGTTCGAGGAACCGGGGATGCTTGGGTAATTAAATGACTAGTCAAAAGGGGGTTTTAGAAATGATTTGATATGAAGGAAGTAGAATAACAACAATGGATAAAGTACCAAGTGTAGGGGATGTCTTTCCTATGTTGTATCTGTCTTAGGAGAAGTCTGGAATTAATGTAGCTACTTGTTATGTGTCAAAGGAGTGAACAGGGATTTAGTTTTCGGACGGAATTTAAGATTGAGTTTATGTACCCGGGGTTGGGGAAGGTGATGGTTATTGTTTTCCCAATAAGCAATATGTGTTTATGTACTATCACTTAGTATTGTGTGAGTTGGCATGCTTAGGGAATGGGATTATTAATATCTAATTGTCTGATTATCAGTCTTATGAAATGAACTTAGTTTTGTTGCTTATTGATTTACAAGTGTTTTTTTGTTCATGGTTTGTTGACTGTTAGATTTTGTGTGACATTCCGTTGTCTTGTGTACCACACTTTGAAAAGGTTACATATTGGTTACCTCGGGTACCACGCTTGGTATGGGATATTTATCAATTGGCTCGAGTACCACGCCTTGTACAGGTTTGATAATGGTTGGCTCGGGTACCATGCCTGGTACGAGTTTTATTTACTTGCATTGATTGTATTCTGTTGATGGTTCCATAAGTGGACCGGGTTGTATTCTTGAATTGTGATTATTTCATATAGTCCATGAGAGGCCGAGTAATTATATTTAAATATGAGGTTGGTCTTAGTATAGACCGAGATTGCAGGTTAATACTAGGTTTTAGTCTAGGGTCCTGTTGTTGGCCCGGGTGAATGGAAGGGGCATGTGCTATTGATAATCATTCATTATTAGATGATGGTTGAACCTGTTCATTTGATTAATTAGTTAGCAGGAAGATTAAGAGTTTAGAGAGGTATTGTAGGTTATTACTGACATGTTGGTAAAGTGTCTGAAGGATCCTTGAGTGGTCCGGACACTTATAAGAAGCACCATAAATGTAGTTGGTCTGGTTGGATGACTATTTGGGTTATTATGGGTATTTAGTCATAGGGGTTGACTTGAGTAACGGAGTTGTAGTCCAAGTCTGGACTTAGTGGTGGACTAGTGTTATGGTAACTTGGGAAGTCTAAAGGTTAAGGTGACTTGGGAAGTCTTAGGGTTAAGGTGACTTAGAAAGTCTTAGGTTTAGTGTAACTTGGGAAGTCCTAGGAGTGGCAGTGCAGAGTCTCAGAATGAGGGATTTGGCAGCAGAAAGGATAGGAAGGATTGGGTTGATATCGGGTTTTGGTAAAGGTGGATGTTCAAGGGCTGAAGTATCATAATTAATTCTACTTTTCCTTGATTTCTTTATATGATAGTATGGAGTTGATTCAGGTCGACAGATGATACCTACCAGTATGTGTGTTTGTAGTGATTCTACTCTACCTATACCTTTTTTTGGGTATAGTCTGGTTGCAGGGTCGGTGATGTTTCATAGGTGCATGACGGTGGTGATCTCTAACAATTTTTACTCTTCGGTATCATGGTGGAAGCTGTGTTCTCTTTTATTTATTGTACTCTTTTTGTAGTAGCTCTTATACCTGTTTAGACTAGGTCCTAGGGAGGGATGTTCGGATTTTTAGAGTGTTTCACCACTTTTAAACTGCAAAAGGTTTCCCTGAAATAAAGATTTGTAAACTTTCATGTATTTAAGAAAGGTGACTGTTTATGGTTTTACTTGATTTCCGCAATTGCCTGTTGGATCGGGTGGTAAGGGTTTTCCTATATAGGTGCTTAGAGTAGGTGCCCGCACGGCCTAGTAGTTGGATCGTGACATTTGGTATCAGAGCCTAGGTTACCAGTTTCCCACTACAAGAGCAAAATGTCAAATAGAGTCCTGCGGATTGGTCTGTTGACGTCCACGTCTAATCTTGGGGAAGCTATGAAATATTCTAGGAATCATCTCTCTTCTTTCATTTTTTTCGTATTGTTCGTTTAATTGATTGTATAGGGTGAGCCCAATTGGTATCTCTCGATTCTAATTGGTATCTCAACAAAGTGAAGGATGTCTTTGGACCCCAATTGTGATGAAACGAGCAAGAAAAGTTGGAACCGAGAAGGTTCCAATTAGTATCTGTCCTGAGAGGCGGTGGTAAGGCATGGATGACTGACTGATAGTCATCCATGGGACGAGTATAGAGTAGTATATGTGACTTGATTTTGTTGTAGCTTGAATTTTGAAATTTGGGGTGTTTTAAAGCTTGTGTGACTGAAATTGTATGTGATTGCTTTCTTTACTGTGAGTGTTTGGGTCTGAAGAGAGTCATAAGTTGAAAATGGTGTACATTTAGTTTGTGATAAACTCCTATGTGTTGATAGATTTGAAAAATTCATAGCACTTCTTGAAAGGGGACTCATCATTAGTTAAGATGGAGAGTGAACAGGACCTATGACTATAGGGAAGCTTCGGTTTCACGACAATCGGGATTGGTTGGGAACCATAGCAACAAGAGGATTATTCTTCCATGATAGCAGTAATGTGTTGTTGTGAACAATTTTCTCATGTTATTAGATTTTGATTGATAATAATTGGATGCTAAGTTTTGATCATTTCACTCTAAGGAATGGTCTTGCGATGTTACTTAAGACCATGGCGGGGTTCTATAAGATTAATGCCCCAGTAGCTTTTGGATTGACTAATGCCCCAGTAGCTTTTATAGAGTTGATGAATCGTGTGTTCAGTGCCTACTTAGACTAATTTGTGATTGTGTTCATCGATGACATTCTGATATATTTGAGGAGTAGAGAGGAGCATGAGCAACATGTTAGAATTGTACTTCAGACCTTGTGAGACCATCAGTTATATGCCAAATTCACTAAGTGTGAGTTTTAACTTGAGTCTGTGGCATTCCTGGAGAATGTGGTGTCCAAGGATGGGATTATGGTGGATCCGGCGAAGATTGCAGCAGTTTTTGATTGGGATAGGCCTACCACTACTACTGAGGTTCACAGTTTCATCAAGTTGGTAGGTTACCACAGGCAGTTTGTGGAGGGGTTTTCTTCTATAGCAGCTTCATTGACTAGATTGACTAAGAAAAATGTTCCCTTCCAATGGTTAAATGAGTGCGAGGTGAGCTTTCTGAAGCTCAAGGCCTTGTTGACTTCAGCTTTGATTTTTACTCTTTCCATCGAGGGTCAAGGGTTTACAGTGTATTGTGATGCTTCATGTATTGGTTTGGGTTGTGTGTCGATGCAGCAAGGCTGGGTTATTTCTTATGCTTCCAGATAGTTGAAGGTTTATGAGAGGAACTACCCTACACATGACTTGGAGTTAGCAACGTTTGTCTTCGCATTAAAGATTTTGAGGCACTATCTGTATGGCATGCATTGTGAAATCTTCACTGACTATCGTAGACTTAAGTACGTTTTCATATAGAAGGATATAAATTTGAGACAACGTAGGTAGTTGGAGCTATTAAAGGACTACGACATCTTGATTCTTTATCTTTTGGTCAAGGTAAACATTGTACAAGATGCCTTAAGCTAGAAGGCAGTGAGTATGGGTAGATTGGCTTTCTTAGCAATAGAAGAGAGACCTTTAGCTTGGGACATCCAATCCTTGGCTAACAGGCTGGTTAGACTTGATATTTCAGAGCAGGGCCATATTTTTGCTTGTGTTGAGGCTAGGTCTTCCTTGTTAGAGCAGATTTGAGCATAGCAATTTGATGATGCGAGGTTGAGGATCATCCATGAAAAGGTGTTGAGCAGTGAGACTAGGAAGGTAACCTTAGATTTAGAGGGTCTTTCTAAGGATTAAGGGTCTTATCTGTGTTCCTAGAGTTGGTGACTCGGTTAGATTGATCTTGGAGGAGGCACATTGTTTTAGATATTCTATTTATCTCGGGGCAGCTAAGATGTATCGTGACTTGAGGTAGCACTACTAGTGGTGTAGGATGAAGAGAAATATTTCAGCATTCGTGTCCAGGTGCTTGAACTGTCATCAAGTGATGTTTGAGCACCATAGGCTAGGTGGTTTGACTCAGAGGCTACCTATTCCAAAGTGGAAATGGGAGCGGATAGCTATGGACTTCGTAGTTTGTTTGCTACGTACTTTATGGAGATTTGATGCTATTTGGGTCATTGTGGATAGGTTGACAAAGTCTGCTCACTTTCTACCAGTTCAGACTTTCTACAGTTCCAAGAGGTTGGCTCAGATCTACATTCGTGAGATTTCCCATTTGAATGGCGTGTTAGTTTCTGTCATTTTCAATCATGGTACTTAGTTAACTTTGCATTTCTGGAGGTCTATTAAAAGAGATTTGGGTACTAGAGTTGATCTTAGCACTGCTTTTCATCCCCAGACAGACGGTTAGTCAGAGCACACTATTCAGGTTCTAGAGGATATATTGCGAGCATGTGTTATTGATTTTGGGGTTTAATAGGACCATTGCTTAGCCTTGGCAGAGTTTGCATATAATAATAGTTATCATTCCAGAATTAATATGGCTCTGTTTGATGCTTTAAATTGTAGGCGGTTCAGATCTCTGGTGGGTTGGTTTGATGCTTTTGAGGTTAGGTCATGGGGTACTGACTTGCTCCGTGATTCGATAGATAGAGTAAGGTTCATTCAGAAGAGACTACGCACTTCCAAGAGTAGGCAGAAGAGTTATGGTGACCGAAGAGTTTGAGATCTATAGTTCATGGTTGGTGACCGTGTGTTCCTTCGGGTATCGCCTATGAAGGATGTGATGAGTTTTGGGAGAAAGGTGTAATGACCCTTTCGGTCATTTCTACATACACGTTTTCCTTGTGCCGTTAGAGCTTGTTGTAGCGGACCCAAGTCATTTAAGGCTTGTCGGGACCGGTATTTCGGTGCCGGGTCCATTTGTTTGGCCGAATGATAAGTTTTGAAGCCAAGCAAGTCGGCAAAAGTAATCGTAAGATCTTTAACAAATTTTCTGAACTTTGGGTAAAATGTCTCGGAGCTTTTCTCTCAATATATAAAGAGTTATAAGTCCCCCGAAATTCCAAATCGAAGGTCTACGAGTCTAGTTTCCAACGCAAAAAACCTCACATCCAACTGATCGCGGAGTAAAAAGTTATGACTGTTTTACCGCGGACTGTCTGGCAGAAAATGGGTTACGAACCGGGTCGCGAACCGGGTCGGGTTAAACTCGATTTAAGCCTCAACTTCACGTTTTAAAACACCATTTCAGTTCCGAAACAGTGAGGAAACATAAGGGAGAATTCCAAGAGAGTTCTTGAGTATCAAAATCGTGCGTTGGTGATTTGCGAGTCTAGGTTTGAGAATTTTATTAGCATCGTGCGTGTATTTGAAAATATTTTATTTAAAAGTTGAATTTGGTAAAAAATAAATTATTACTGCCTTTTCAAAATATTCTAAAGGTTTATGAAAAATATTTTGTTACGATATAATTGTATATGTATTTATTTTATAAAGTTTTTATACATTGTATCATTTTAACGGAGATAGTAAATTTAGTTATGTTAAAAATTATTATTATAATATAGTAGGTTTTGTTTGAAATAATTTTCTATGAATTATGATATATTCAAAAAGTTATATTTATTTTTCCACAAACCTATGCAATACCCGAATATATATAACGGGGTAAAGGTATCTTTCAATAGTGCCACCTCCACTCCACGTGGGAGTGGAGGGGTTGGACAACTCATTTGTTAACAACATGAGATGCTGCCACATATCCACTCATTAGCATATTAGCTAAATTAAGTGGCATATGCACTGATTATGGGTGCCTTAATTTATATCTTCCAGTAGAGGAAGTGATCTTATGAGCAATTACATACTTCTGTGTGTTGAAATGATTAAATGAGGAGTTCGTATGAACAGAATTGCTGACGCAAAATTGTTAATTATGAAAAAGAAATCAATTATCTACGTCAAGTTATTCAAGTCCGAGTTCGAGTGTGATTTCATTTTGGAGCTTTTCGGAGAGGTTCAAGATTGTCATCGGACGACAGGTAGGTTACGTTTTATTTTCCCTAGACTCCGCATATATAGAATAAAATTGTATTAATGGGCATCCTTGGGTTGGTTTATTAGGTTGGTACCACAGACCTCGACCACTTTATTCATGTCCGCCTACTTTTGTTCCTCCGTTGCTTGTAGTATTTGCCGATATATTTTATTTACCCTTGTGATCCTGTGAGACCTTGTTGACTCTGGAACATAGAAGGTGGGATTTCGTGGAATGTCCGCGAGTCCCGGGCATAGAATTATCCTTCTAGGCTTGTTATGCTTGCTGAGTAGCTGTGGGCCTGTGCCGGGTCGATAGGTTGATTGTGAGCTGCTGGGCAGCTATTGTGTTTGATCATACAATTTTCATGCATAAAGACAGATTTTATACAGGTTCTACTATGGTTTGGGCTTGGGGCCTACTTGCACCATTTTCTAAACCTTGCATGGCCCGGGGGGCCTGTTTTTTATGGAAATAATTTGGAAATGGTTTGATTTAACTTGTGAATATTTCCTGGGTAAAAGAAAGTAAAATTATGTTTTAAAAACACCAGTTTTACTACTACGCTAGACTCGGCAGGGCCGGGGTGCTAGTTGAGTTTTCTTGCTACTTGAGATGATTTTAGCCTCGGTTGGACCGAGCACATGAGATGACATTTTACTGTTTAGACCCGGATTTTTCCCGGGCACCCTTGGAGGGGTTTTTGAGACATTTTCCTACTACTTTAGTCCTGGACAGGGTCTGTGCATTGCATATTCGAGACTGGGTCTCTATCCTGATACTGAACTTGCTTCCGGATGACATGTTCTGATACTAAGTTTTAGTATGGGGTCTGGGACCTCCATGGACCTTGCCATCCGGTCCAGGGGCTATGGGCTGCATGTGCCGGAGGAGGGGTATACGGTGGAGTAGAGGTATACGGGCAGTGTCCTTCCATGGAACCTACCTGCTGGGCCGGATCGGCGCCGGAGGAGGTACATACAGAGATACCATTTCACTAGAGATCTTCATGCATCATATCATTCATTGTTTGAGGCTCCACCCTTGTTTGTTGTTTGCTGATTGTACGCTCCGGTAGTATGGGATGCCGGTGGGTTTGTTTTCACTTGTTTGTGTTCCTCGGTTGTATGGGCGGCCGGGGGACTGTAGGTAGAATTTGCTATTTACTTACAGAATTGTTCCCTGTTATGGTTAAGTATGAAATTGGTTACTGCTAGACTGTTAGTTTACTCACCTTATGCAGTGGTCAACAACTATCTCGGAGTATGAGACCCGTTTTCATTAGCTAGCACCGTTTGGAGCTATGATCATTCCTACCGAGGCAGATAGGATTCGCAGATTTGTATGGGCTTTGAGGCCAGAGATCAGGCAGCCAATTGAGATATTGATTTCCAGTGGTCGGTCATTCCAGGCTATTGTAGACTATGCCCGCACTGTGAAGGACTTACAACGACATGATCAGGGGTCCACAGATAAGAGGCCTCGACATTAGGGTGTCTATAGTGGTTCCAGATATGGTGGTAGAGGTCCTGGCCAGTGGAGCCGGAGTTATTAGCCACAGCAGTACCAGGGTCAGTCCAATCGACCGATCCAGGCTTTCCTTCAGACTTTCGGTGGTACCCAGTTCGAGCAGGGTCAGAGCAGCCATCAGGGCTATAGCGGCCAGTCTTCGAGGGGTACAGTTTGTGGGGCATCAGGTCGTGGTGGTCATACGGGATCTGCTGGTTCATTTCGACTGAGTAGGCCATCAGGGGCTTGTTTTACTTGTGGTGCGATGGGTCATTTTGCTAGAGATTGCCCTCAGCAGGGTACAGTTCAGTAGGCCAAGCCTTTACGAGCAGTTCATCCTCCGGCTAGAGGGGGTGGTCGTCAGGGTAGAGGTGGTGCTCCACGCGGCAGAGCAGGTGGTAGGGATGGCGGTCGGGCAGGTGGAGGTCGTCGTCAGTTTTACGCGGTCCCTAGGAGACCAGAGACAGAGGCCTCAGATGTTGTGATTACAGGTACGATTTCTGGGTGCCATCAGTCTACTATGGCTTTATTTGATTCCTAGATCCACTTGTTCATATGTATCTGCCTACTTTGTGCCTTGTTTGGGGTTGGCTAGTGAGCCATTATCTGTTCCTGTTTCTGTGTCGACCCCAGTAAGAGATTCTTTAGTAGTGGATCAGATTGTGAGATCTTGTATGCTATCTATTGGTGATTTAGAGACTTGGGGTGATTTGATGATTCTTGATATGCTAGATTTTGATGTGATACTTGGCATGGACTGGTTATCCCCTCACCGTGTGGTTTTGGATTGTTATGCCAAGACCATTACTTAGCTGTGCCCGGTGTATCCCCGGTTGTGTGGCAGGGTTCTGATAGCCATGCACCATCTGGGATCATCTCTTTTCTTCGAGCTAGGAAGTTGATTTCCCGTGGGTGTTTAGCTTATCTGGCATATGTCCGAGATGTTAGTGCTGACCCTACTTCTCCTGAGTCTGTTCCTGTGGTTAGAGACTTCCTCGATGTGTTTCCTACCGACCTGCCAGGCCTTCCACCTGAGAGAGATATTGATTTTGCTATTGAGCTAGAGCCGGCCACTAGGCCCATTTCTATTTCTCCTTACCGTATGGCTCCTGCTGAGTTGAGGGAGCTTAAGGAGCAGCTCCAGGATCTGATAGCTAAGGGGTTTATTAGACCTAGTGTGTCACCCTGGGGGGCTCCTGTTCTCTTCGTGAAGAAGAAGGATGGGTCTATGCGCATGTGTATTGATTATCGGCAACTGAATAGGGTGACAGTGAAGAATAGGTATCCGATGCCGAGGATTGATGATTTGTTTGACCATCTTCAGGGTTCAGTCGTGTTTTCGAAGATTGATTTGAGGTCTGGCTACCATCAATTGAGGATTAGGGCGGAGGACATCCCTAAGACAACATTCAGGACACGTTATGGCCATTATGAGTTCCTGGTGATGTCTTTTGGGTTGACTAATGCCCCCGCAGCCTTTATGAACTTGATGCACAGGGTTCTTGGCCCGTATTTGGACTCATTTGTGATAGTTTTAATAGACGACATCTTGGTATACTCGCGTAATAGAGATGAGCATGAGCAACACTTGAGGGTTATACTCTAGACTTTGAGAGATCATCGGCTTTATGCCAAGTTCTCAAAGTGTGAGTTTTGGCTTGAGTCAGATGCATTCCTAGGGCACGTGGTGTCTAAGGATGGGATTAGGGGTTGATCGGAAAAGATTTCAAAGCGTGTAATTGAGTGGCCTAAGATCTACTACTCGTTACGCGAGGTCGCAGCTTTATGGGTTAGCAGGTACACAGACGGTTCGATCGATGGGATTTTTCTTCCAATAGCAGCACCCTTGACTATGCTGACTACGGAAGCGATATCCCATTTCAGTGGTCCGGATCAGTGTGAGGATATGCTTCCAAGAGGTTAAGGCCTTATGACTTCAAAGCTCCCAGTTTCTTGACTTTGCCGTGAGCGGTCAGAGCTCTTCGGTATTGTGGTGCTCTGGGTTGGTCTTGGGTTGGGTGTTGATGAAGCAGGGTCGAGTAATAGCATATGCGTCGAGGCAGCTGAAGGTTCACGAGCGCAACTACCCCACTCATGACTTAGAGTTGGCGGCGGTAGTGTTCGCGCTCAAGATCTGGAGGCATTACCTATATGGAGTTCACTGTGAGATCTTCACCAATCACCGTAGTCTTCAGTATATCACGAGTCAGCGGGAGATGAACTCGAGACAGAGGAGATGGGTCGAGTAACTGAAGGACTATGACTTCACTATTCTGTATCATCTGGGCAAGGCAAATGTGGTAGCGGATGCCTTGAGCCGAAAGGCAGTGAGTATGGGTAGCCTAGCTTTTCTTTTAGTTTCAGAGCGACCGTTGGCCTGGGACATCCAGTCCTTGGATAACCGTTTGGTTAGGCTTGACTTGTCGGATCCTAGCAGAGTTCTCGCTAGTGTTGAGGTTCGTTCTACTTTGATTAATCAGATTCAGAGTCGTCAGTTTGAGGATCACCAGTTGTGTGACCTTCGTGATTGGGTTGCTCAGGGTGAGACCAGTCGGGCTACTCTAGATTCAGATGGGGTTCTGAGGTTTGATAGTTGCCTTTGTGTTCCGAGGATTAATGATTTGATTCAGTTGATACTTCATGAGGCACATTGTACTAGATACTCCATTCACCCTGGCACAACAAAGATGTATAGAGACTTGAGACAGCTTTACTGGTGGAGTGGTATGAAGCGGGATATAGCAGAGTTCGTATCTCGGTGCTTGAACTGCCAGCAGGTTAAGTTCGAGCACATGAGGCCTGGGGGTTTGATGCAGCGACTTCCCATTCCTGAATGGAAGTGGGAAGGGATTACTATGGACTTCGTTGTTGGTTTACCTCGTACTTCTCAGAGGCTTGATTCCATATGGGTGATTGTTGATAGGCTGAACTAAGTCAAGCACATTCTGCCGGTCTCCAAGACGTTCTTATGGTGCAGAGAGGTTAGCTCAGATCTACCTTCGTGAGATTGTTCGGTTGCATGGGGTCCCAGCTTCTATCATTTCAGACCGCGGCACTCAGTTCACATCTCAGTTCTGGAGGGCTATTCAACGAGATTTGGGTACAGAGGTTCATCTTAGTACCACTTTCCACCCTCAGATAGATGGCCAGTCTGAGAGGACCATTCAGATTTTGGAGGACATGCTTCGAGCCTGTGTTCTTGACTTTGGAGGTTCTTGGGATCAGTTTGTTCCCTTGGCAGAGTTTGCTTATAATAACAGCTTCCATTCGAGTATCGGCATGGCACCTTCTGAGGCTTTGTATGGCAAGCGTTGCAGATAACCGGTAGGTTGGTTTGATGGTTTTAGTGCTTGGCCACAAAGCACTGATTTGCTTCGAGATTCCTTAGACCGAGTCCGAGTGATTCAGGACAGACTTCGGGCAGCTCAGAGCAGACAAAAGATTTATGCTGATCGTAGGCTTCGTGCCTTAGAGTTTAGTGTTGGTGACTTGGTGTTTCTCCGTGTATCGCCCATGAAGGGTGTGATGAGATTTGGTAGGCGGGGCAAGCTTAGCCCCAGGTATATTGGGCCGTTTGAGATTCTTCAGAGGGTCGGTAGCGTTGCCTATCAGCTAGCCTTGCCTCCGATGTTTTCAGCTATACATCATGTATTTCATGTTTCGATGTTGCGTCGGTATGTCCCAGATGAGTCTCATGTGTTGCAGTGGGATTCAGTTCAGTTGGGTGAGGGTTTAGCCTTTGTTGAGGAGCCGACAGCTATTTTGGCCAGAGATGTCAGAAGATTGAGGTCTCGAGAGATCCCGGTTGTTAAGGTTCAGTGCAGGCACCGTCCAGTCGAGGAGGCTACCTGAGAGACCGAGAGAGATATGCGGGATTAGTATCCACAACTATTTTAGCCTTCAGGTACCCCCTTGACCTTGACTTTCGAGGACGAAAGTCCTTTTTAGTAGTGGATGATGTAATGACCCTTTCGGTCATTTCTACATACATGTTTTTCTTGTGCCGTTAGAGCTTGTTGTAGCGGACCCAAGTCATTTAAGTCTTGTTGGGAACGGTATTTCGGTGCCGGGTCCATTTGTTTGGCCGCATGATAAGTTTTGAAGCCAAGCAAGTCGGCAAAAGTAATCGTAAGATCTTTAACAAATTTTCTGATATTTGGGTAACATATCTCGGAGCTTTTCTCTCAATATATAAAGAGTTAGAAGTCCCCCAAAATACCAAATCGAAGGTCTACGAGTCTAGTTTCCAACGCAAGAAACCTCACGTCCAACTGATCGCGGAGTAAAAAGTTATGACTGTTTTACCACGGACTGTCTGGTAGAAAATGGGTTACGAACCGGGTCGCGAACCGGGTCGGGTTAAACTCGATTTAACCCTCAACTTCACGTTTTAAAACGCCATTTCAGTTCCGAAACAGTGAGGAAACATAAGGGAGAATTCCAAGAGAGTTCTTGAGTATCAAAATCGTGCGTTGGTGATTTGCGAGTCTAGATTTGAGAATTTTATTAGCATCGTGCGTGTATTTGAAAATATTTTATTTAAAAGTTGAATTTGATAAAAATTATATTATTACTGCCTTTTCAAAATATTTTAAAGGTTTATGAAAAATATTTTATTACGATATAATTGTATATGTATTTATTTTATAAAGTTTTTATACATTGTATCATTTTAACGGAGATAGTAAATTTAGTTATGTTAAAAATTATTATTATAATATAGTAGGTTTTGTTTGAAATAATTTTCTATGAATTATGATATATTCAAAAAGTTATATTTATTTTTCCACAAACCTATGCAATACCCGAATATATATAATGGGGTAAAGGTATCTTTCAATAGTGCCACCTCCACTCCACGTGGGAGTGGAGGGGTTGGACAACTCATTTGTTAACAACATGAGATGCTGCCACATATCCACTCATTAGCATATTAGCTAAATTAAGTGGCATATGCATTGATTATGGGTGCCTTAATTTATATCTTCCAGTAGAGGAAGTGATCTTATGAGCAATTACATACTTCTGTGTGTTGAAATGATTAAATGAGGAGTTCGTATGAACAGAATTGCTGACGCAAAATTGTTAATTATCAAAAAGAAATCAATTATCTACGTCAAGTTATTCAAGTCCGAGTTCGAGTGTAATTTCATTTTGGAGCTTTTCGGAGAGGTTCAAGATTGTCATCGGACGACAGGTAGGTTACGGTTTATTTTCCCTAGACTCCGCATATATAGAATAAAATTGTATTAATGGGCATCCTTGGGTTGGTTTATTAGGTTGGTACCACAGACCTCGACCGCTTTATTCATGTCCGCCTACTTTTGTTCCTCCGTTGCTTGTAGTATTTGCCGATATATTTTATTTACCCTTGTGGTCCTGTGAGGCCTTGTTGACTCGGGAACATAGAAGGTGGGATTTTGGGAATGTCCGCGAGTCCCGGGCATAGAAATATCCTTCTAGGCTGGTTATGCTTGCTGAGTAGCTGTGGGCCTGTGCAGGGTCGATAGGTTGATTGTGAGCTGCTGGGCAGCTATTGTGTGTGATCATACCATTTCCATGCATATAAAGAGGTTTTATCCATGTTTTACTATGGTTTTGGCTTCGGGCCTACTGGCACTATTTTCTAAACCTTGCATGGACCGGGGGGCCCGTTTGATGGAAATAATTTGGAAATGGTTTAATTTAACTTGTGGATATTTCTGGATAAAAGAAAGTAAAATTATGTTTAAAATCATGAGTTTTACGATAATCGCTAGACTCGGCAGGGCCGGGGTGCTAGTTGAGTTTTCTTGTTACTTGAGATGATTTTTAGCCTCGGTCGGACAGAGCACCTGAGATGACTTTTAACTGTTTAGACCCGGTTATTCCCGGGCACCCTTGGAGGGGTTTTTGAGACATTTTCCTACTACTTTAGTCCTGGACAGGGTCTAGGCATTGCATACTCAAGACTGGGTCTCTATCTTGATACCGGACTTGCTTCCGGACGACATGTTCTGATACTGAGTTTTAGTATGGGGTCTGGGACCTCCATGGACCTTGCCATCCGGGCCAGGGGCTACGGGCTGCGTGTACCGGAGGAGGGGTATATGGTGGGAGTGAGGTATACGGGCAGTGTCATTCCATGGAACCTACCTGCTGGGCCGGCATCGGCGCCGGGATGGAGGTACATACAGAGTTACATTTCACTTGAGATTTCATGCTCATATCATTTTCATTGTTTTGAGGCTCCACCCTATGTTTGTTGTTTGTTGATTGTACGCTCCGGTAGTCTATGGGATTGCGGAGGGTTTGTTTTCACTTGTTTGTGTTCCTCGGTTGTATGGCGGGCCGAGGGACTGTTAGGTAGACTATGCTATTTACTACATAAATTGTTCTCTATTATGGATAAGTATGAAGATTGGTTCTGTAGACTGTTAGTTTCTGGACTTTTTGAGATTTGATATGATCTAGTTGAGTTTTGATTCACCGTCTCGGTGAGCATGCCTATCATTACTCTTTCTCTCTTCTCTTAACTTGAGGTTATCGTATACCGTCCATTTCGTAACTATTATGCTATCACTGTTCTATGCAAGGAACCCAGGTGCCGTTTATTTCTTACTTTCACCTGTGCTTATGGTGTGTATATTCTGCTTACTAGCCTCACATGTGGTTCTGTTGTTTTCCCTCTGGGCTAGTTCCTGTGTACCTTTTGTTGATCTCTGTGACTACTTGCTTCTATTCTGTCTGTTACTACGCTTTTATCTTATATGTGCCCAGTCGGCCTATGATACCTACTGGGTACCTTATGCTTCGCATTTGGTGCTCACCCCTACCCCTGCATCTTTGGGTGCAGATCCTAGCGTGGGCCATTGCCGTTAGATCGCTGTGATTCATGCTTGGAGATCTGTTGGGGACTACTTCAGACTGAGGGTGAGCTCTTGGCGATCGGAGCTTAGCTTTATTTTATCTTTTGCTTCATGTACTCTATTACCATTCAGAGACATCTGTATATATTGTTTTGGATTATTTGCACTCTGTGTATGTAGTTTGGCTCTATACTATGATACTAGGTCTTGGGGTTTGGTTTATTTTCCGCACATGTATATATTTATATCCCTGTTATCTATTTTCTTTGTCTTGTTCCCTTATTTGTTAGATAGTAGCCCATTACTAACTATTCTGGGCTACGAGGATTGGTTCACCTACCGGGGGTTGTAGGTGCCATCATGACCGAGAAATCGGGTCATGACATACCGTTAGAACTTACCTGTAGCGGCCCCAAGTCATTTATGGATTATCGGGACCGGTAGTTTGGTGCCCGGGCCAATTGTTTGGTCTTTATGACCGTTCCTCATTTTAGATCTTCAACTTTGGAAATCGTTGACTTCAGTCAACATTCTTAGTAATATCAATGAACTAAGACAAGGTTCTAGGTCAAGGCAATCCCTTACACAAAGTTCGAGTTAAAGAATGGCCTCGTGTAACACCTCGCCCATTTGGAATGTTTAAATTTACCCGTACCTTCAGGGTAAGACTAATATTGTCTAATATACTAAGAAGGATGTGTTATGAGGTATTATAATTGCAAAATGGTCGTATGATAACTTTTGAAGTCAAGTAAGTTGCGAAACAAAAGTCGGAATATTTAGTCTACAAAGATTTAGTGGTCCCCCAATATACCAAATCGAAGGTCTTGAGTCTAGTTTCCAACGCACTAAATCGTTCGTCTATACGACTTCATAATAGAGAGATATTCACATTTTTGTAAGACTATGCAAGCAGACACGTCAAAGTGGGGCCCCTATCCTAAGTCGGTTTTGCTTTATAAAGGTTGTTTCAGCTTCGTTTTAACTCATAAAAATCAACAAAAATTCATATATAATCTGAGGGAAATCCCCTAAATACTCCATGGACTTTGATCCTTTCAATTTGGAAGTTTAGCGGAAGTTGCTCTACGGAGAGAGCTCATCATTTTGGTACAGTTTTCTCCATCGATTTCAAAGTGTATCTCCATGGGTGCTGTGTCAGAGAGCTAGCAGGTGTTTTCTGAGTATTTGGCAGTAGCTATAGAGTTATATTGGCGAGGTATGGATCCCGTACACTTATCGATTTGTTGTATCAATATTTTAAGCTTCTAGTTATGAAAAGTTGTTGTTGCCGATATCTTGTAGTAGTTTCTTGTTGAATTTGGATCCGGTTGTTGTTCCTGCGAGGAGGCAGGTTTTTTAGCTTGGGATATTGAATATATTTGTCCAAGAAGTCTCTCCCCTAAGATCCTCCTTCGAAATTACATGTTCTAGTATCATTTTAACAGCTTTCCAAGCCACAAAGTGGTGTTTTGGATATTGTGGCTTTGGACAACCCCTTTATCTTATTATGTTTGGTTATTGTTGTAGTGTACTGGTTGTGGTAAGGTTCTGGAGGGATTGGGAAATTGTGAGATTCTTTTTGGGATCACATACGATAGTGATTGGATTGAACAATGTGAAGTACGTCTTGAAATAGTGCCTCGGGAGCTCGTCGCTCCTTTGAGATGTGGTTAACATATTGTTGTTGGATTTAGCTGCCATTTATTATTGTTATTGGACTCATTTTATGCTTTGGAGTTGTCTGGTCGCGAGTGTGACATTAACACCTTATCAATTGGCTATAGCTCGTTCTTGCATCCTCGTAGATTCTAGCAATTGTTCCATTACCTTGGTTGGTCAGGCTTCATAGAGACGCCTTTGAGACTTCAATTGAAATTGTTTTTATGATTCGTAGCTTCCCGGAGCAGTTCGAGCTTGGACGACACCGTTCCCACAACTAGTCATCGGATGACAGGTAGGTTATGGCTTCCCCTATCTAGACTCTACGTATATAGGCTATAACTGCATTAATTAACACCCTTGGGTGGGTTATTATAGGTTGGTACCCCAAACCTTGCCTGCCTTGTTCGTCCGTTTAATTCATACATTGTTTGTAATATTCGCATTGTATTGTATATTACCCTCATGGTCCTGTGCGGCCTTGTATTGACTCTGGAACATAGATGGTGTGTTATTTGAGAATGTCCGTGAGTCCCGGACATAGATATTATCCTTTTGTCATGACCAGACCAACGTGAGTGGCACACACCCAACCCCCGGATGAGCGAACTAGTAGAGTTCAACCCTTTGCCTAGACTAACAGCCTAAAACCAGCAAACAGAAAGTAATCTAGAAATCAAAATAAGCAAAAACTATATCAATTAAATTATCCTGCAGAAAATCCCTCCTAGGAACTTAAAGTCTCTATACCAAACATCAATACCAATATCTAAGATACGCGAATGCAACCCCAAAAGAAAATACGAAATAGTTTCAAGTCTGAAACAAGAGGACTGCAACTCTAAATATAATCCCAAGGTAGCTTGATCAAACAGCTCACCCTTGAGGTCAGAAGTCATCGGCGCTAAAGATGAGGTCGCGTCTCAGCCGCTGGAAGATTTCCTATACTCACCAAAAGAAAAGAAAGTGCAGTATCAGTACACTACCACTGTGTACTTGTAGGATCATCAGCCAGTTTCCAAATAAACAGTGTATAAGCAGTATAATAATATCAAGTAGAAGGTATGGAAAACATGCATAATAGCCATAGACACACGTAAACTCCCAGTCTCTGCTTATCTTGTTCCCGCATGAAATCCACCACCTAACTCTAAGCCACAACCATATACCATTAACTATACCTCTTCGTCTAGCCCGGGCACACCCTGGGATCCCCTCTAGACTAAACACATGTACCTTCAATCAAACCGGCCTAAACCAAGACCAACACAAATGTCAATGAACAACACGGCCTAAACCAAGACCAACACAACAGTTAACCAGAATTTCCTCGGCCTCTCAAGGACCACCAAACCAATTAAACAATTCAATAAGTAGCCTGGTCCACTCACGGAACCAATATCAATCAATGCAACACAATAATATCAATGCAATGATGCAGCAAAAGTAAACCCGTACCAGGCGTGTACCCGTGCCAACCAATTGTTATAACTGTACCAAGCGTGGTACCATGCCAACCATTTGTTATACCCATGCCAGGCGTGGTACCCGAGCCAACCGAATGTCAATAATCCACAGTCAAATGCATGAACACACAACTTGTAAACCAACAAGCAAATACCGTTCAACCACCGACTGTAAGGCATGAACCTTAGAAATTTTACACAACTTTCCTAAGCAATGTAATTCATACAATTACTTAGATACAAGCACATGAATATACAACATTCACAGAAATCGTAAGCCATCACCTACCTCAAAATGACCCAAGCTCTATTCAACCCGAGATTTCCCGTGTCCGGATTCCTTTCTCATTCTTGGTCTAAAACAACACACAAGTACATACAATTAACACACAAGGCCTGCACATTTCACAAATTATACCAAATTCCCAAACCCCAGGCCAACCATGATCATCCCACCCTTTTCCAGGGCTTTTCCACCGTTAATCCTCCTAGTTCTATAATTTTTACGAGTAAAAATAGAGAATTAACCAACCTATGATCATAAAATATACTTTTATCAGTACCCAAGAACATACATGCTTGGAGTCCCTTTTCTTACCTGAATTCTACCATTCCTAGGTTACTTCTACCTCTTCCCAAATTCCCTCCTAGCAATTCTACCACATAGGAAATGTATTACAAAGATTAGGGAACAAGAACCTTACCTTAGGGAAGAATTTCGACGGAAAAAGGAAGAAAAACTCCTGGAATCGCCTAGCCCTTCTCCTAAAATGAATTGTAGAAAACTGAACTCTTTTGAGGAAGTTTTTGCATTAAAAATCCGTCATCCCGCTATAGCGGTCCCCGATCTGCTATAGCGGTCTTAAGTGGATGTTGACCGCCTTGACCACCGCTATAGCGGTATTTTCCACCGGTATAGCGGAGGTTGCAACGATGGAGCCATTGCGCTCGTCACGGATAGAATGTCCGAAAATCTGAAATTAAAGCAATTCCGCTTCTTGCTCGAAACATGCAATCTTGTGTGAAAAAAAGGACTGGGTTAGTTGGTTTTTGACCAACGGAAAACATGGGAGTTGTTGGGCGTAAAAGTGTCTTTCTTCTTTATACGATATTTTTTGTTAGATGAAAAGAGGGCTCCAATCGATCGCCTTCTTAGTTAACTGCGGAACCCTAATTTATCCATTTTACAACACACTTGTTTGCCCCGATGATCAAAAATAACCCCTTCACATCAAACTCAATTCCGAGAGTTCTACTCACCCAAATTCGATTCTGAAAAGTCCTCCTTTATGTCTTGGCTGCGTGGAAAAATAGCTCAAAACAAGACACAAAGACCAATCCTTACTCGGATTTCCCTAGACTCTACCTTGCTCCAAAACCGGCCGAGGCTAGCCTAGCCCAGAATTTCAAACTCCCAAACCCGGTGTTTTCTAACTATAAAACTTGGCACGATTGGACTACCATAATGATAGACTCGATCATTACAACAGATACCAATTTACCCATCGTTCATCCCTGAATGATCAAACCCAAAATTATGGAAACAAAAAGGAGGAAAGTGTAGTACCTGAATCCTCAAACAGTTGAGGGTACTTGTCCCGCATGTCCTTCTCGGTTTACCAAGTGGCTTCCTCAACCGGATGATGCTTGCACTGAGCCTTCACCATATCAATCACCTTTGTCCTCAACCTCCGGACATCCCGAGCAAGAATCAAAACTGGTTCCTCTTCATAACAAAGATCCTTATCAAAAAATACCTCATCCCACTTGATGATGTAATCCCCATCCCCATGGTATCTCTTAAGCATGGATACATGAAATACCGGATGGATGCCTGACAAACTAGGTGGCAGTGCAAGCTTATAAGCCACTGGCCCTATAATTTGAAAAACTTCAAACGGACCGATGAATAGAGGGGTAAGCTTTCCCTTCTTTCCAAACCGCATAACCCCTTTCATTGGTGACACCTTCAACAATACCTGTTCAGCAACCTGAAAGTCCATGTCTCGGACCTTACGGTCTGCATACTCCTTCTGCCTGCTTTGAGTAGCCAGCAACTTGGTCTGAATGTTCCTTACCTTTTCTAGTGCTTCCTTCACTAAGTCTATGCCCATAGGTTTTACATCGACTTTCTCAAACCACCCAACCAGTGATTTGAAGTTCCTCCCATACAATGCCTCGAACAGTGCCATGTCAATGCTGGAGTGGTAGCTATTGTTGTACGAGAATTTGTACAATGGTAGAAACTGGTCCCAATGACCCCCGAAGTACATTAAACATGCTCCCAGCATGTCCTCCAGTACCTGGATCATACTTTCCGACTGACCATCAGTCTGAGGATAGAAGGTTGTGCTAAAAGTGAGTTGTGTACCCAACTCTTCATGTAACTTGCCCCAGAACTTAGAAGTAAACTACATACCCCTGTCTGAAATGATGGAAAGTGGTACCCCATGCAGTCTCACAATCTCCTTCACATAGATCTTATCCAATTGCTGTGAATTGTAATCTACCCTGAACAGAATGAAATGAGCGGACTTGGTCAGCCTATCAACAATGACCCAAATTGAGTCATACTTCCCTAATGTCTTGGGAAGACCTACAAACGAAGTCCATGGCTATTCTTTCTCACTTCCACTCTGGAATTGGCATCCTCTGAAGTAGTCCTGCAGGTCCCTGATATTCGTACTTCACCTGCTAGCAGTTCTGACATTTGGACACAAAATCAACTATGTCCCTTTTCATCCTGGGCCACCAGTAACGCTGCCTCAAGTTCCTGTACATTTTGGTCACACTTGGATGAATTGAGTACTGTGAACCATGGGGTTCCGCCAAAATTCTTTAAATTATATCATCAACCCGAGGGACACAAATCCTCTCCCTGAAATGCAACACTCCACCAGAGTTTAACATGACATCTCTGGACTCCCCAGATATTACCATACTTCACAACTTACCCAGTTTAGGATCATAAAACTGTTTTTCCTTTATTTCCTCTATAAAGGTGGCCTTGACCTCAATGATGGCCAACAACCCACCTTGATCTGAAACACCCAAGTGCATGAACTTGGCCTCCAAAGCCCAAATTTCCTTAGCTAGTGGTCTTTTAGACACCCCCAAACAAGCCAGGCTACCTATGCTAACAGTTTTCCGGCTTAATGCGTCTGCCACCACATTAGCCTTACCCGGATCGTACTGAATGGTCACATCATAATCCTTCAATAGATCCATCCACCTCTTCTGCCTCAGATTCAAATCCTTTTTAGTGAAAACATGCTGCAGACTGCGATGATCTGTGAATACCTCACACTTGACACTATAAAAGTAGTGTCTCCAAATTTTTAATGCAAAATCCACCGCTGCCAACTCTAAATAGTGAGTCGGGTAATTCCTCTCATGCACTTTCAACTGCCTGGATGCATAGGCTATCACATTCCTATCCTGCATCAACATAGCACCCAAAACAAAATGTGAAGCATCACAGTAAACAACAAAGTCTTTACCTTCAACCGGCAAGGACAAAATAGGGGCTGTGGTCAAAACTATCTTTAGCTTTTGGAAGCTCTCCTCGCACTTGTCGGACCACACGAACGGTACCTCCTTCTGTGTCAGCCTGGTCAGGTGAGTAGTAATAGAAGCAAAATTCTTCACAAGCCTTTGATAGTACCCCGCGAGCCCAACAAAACTCCTCACCTCGGTCACAGAGCTAGGCTGAACCCAACTCTTGACTGCCTCAATTTTCTGGGGATCCAACATCACCTCCTTTTCTGACACTACATGCCAAGATTGCCACGGAAGTCAACCAAAACTCACACTTAGTGAATTTTGCATAAAGCTTTTGGTGCCTCAATCTATCCAGCACAATACAAAGATGATTAGCATGCTCATCCCTACTCTTAGAGTAGATCAAAATATCATCGATGAACACAATAATGAAGGAATCCAAGTAGGACTTGAACACCCCGTTTCATCAAACTCATGAATGCTGCTGACGCATTGGTCAAACCAAACGACATTACTAGAAACTCGTAATGCCCATATCGAGTCCGAAAAGCAGTTTTCGAAATGTCCTCTGGCCTAATCTTTAACTGATGGTACCCCGACCTCAAGTCAATTTTTGAGAACCCTGATGCACCCTCAAGTTGGTCAAACAAATCATCTATAAGGGGTAGAGGGTACTTATTCCGAATGGTCACCTTGTTTAACTTCATATAATCTATGCACATCCGCATATTACTATCCTTCTTCTTTACAAATAAAACTCGAGCACCCCAAGGAGAAGCACTGGGACGTATAAATCCCTTATCTAGGAGTTGCTGTAGCTGAGTCTTAAGTTCCCTTAACTCTACCTGAGCCATACGATACAGAGGAATGGAAATGGGACGAGTTCCTAGCTCCAATTCAATACAAAAATCTATATCCATGTCCGGAGGAATACCAGCCAAGTCCGCTGGAAACACCTCTAAAAATTCATAAACCACTGGAACTGACTCAACAGACGGGGACTCCACACTATCATCCCGGAGATGAGCTAAGAAGGTTAGACACCCCCTCCCCACTAGCATTTTAGCCTACATAAACGATATCATCTTAACTGGCTTAGGCCTGTACACACCTTCCCACTCTAGTCTACCCTTACCCGGAATCTCTAGATCCACAGTCTTGGTGTTACAATTCAATACAACATGATAAGGAGATAGCCAGGTCATACCCAAGATAATATCAAAATCAGCCATATCCAAAATTACCAAGTCTACCCAAGTATGTAACCCCACAAACACAACAGAACATTCACGATATACTTGAGTCCTAATCATAGACTCTCCAACTGGGTAGAAATATAGATAGGGGAATCAAGGATATCACAAGTCAAACCCAGCCCCAAAGCAAAACTCACAGACATATAAGAATATGTAGAACCTGGGTCAAATAATACCGAAGCCATTTTATTGCAGATAAGAATAGTACTTGTGATCACTGCATCTGAGGCTTCTGCCTCAGTCCTCCCTAGAAAAGCATAGCAATGAGCCCGATCATCAATCCGGGCAACTTCCCGGGCTGACTGCACCGCACCCCTGCCTACACTGTCGTTCCCTTGGTCTCATCGGCCTCCCTGAAAATTACCTCGCCCACCCTGTGGATGACCCCTAGCATTACTGCCTCTGCCTACCGGAACCACTGCTCTAGTCTGCTGCTGGCCCTGATTACCTGTCTACCTATGTGGAAACTTCTTCTTAAAGTGGCCCATCCCACCACAATAGAAGCAACCATGGTCAAGAGTAGGTCTGCTAGCTGATGTATAGGACGCTCCTTGGCCTCTAGGAGCTGAAGACTAAGCTCCATGACAACCACTTGTAGTAGCTACCAGAGCTGACTTAATAGGATGGGCCGAGTAAGCCTGCTGATGTTTTCTCCTGTAGTATGAACCACCAAAATTTCCCTCATTTTGGGGCTTCTTGGCTAAAGCCTTAGCCTGTCCCGCTTGCCTAACTCCCTCTATCTTCTTCACATAATCCACCACATTATTAAAGTCCTTTCCTGAAGAAGTCATATGCACTGACAGTACCTGCAGTTCACTATTCAGACCCTTGACGAACAACCGGACCCGTTCCTCCTTGGAATCCAACATCTGTGTAGCAAAATGAGACAACGCATGTAACTTAGCCTCATAAGCCAAGACTGACATGCTATCCTGCTCCATGTTCAGAAACTCATTTTCTTCTGGTTCCTCAAAGTACGGGGAACGTAGTTCTCTAGAAACAATGCGTGGAACTTCTCCCAAGTCAGTGGAGGTAGAACAGAAGACTGACACTCAAAATGAGACCTCCACCAATGCTTGGCATTACCCTGCAGCTGAAAAGTGACAAACTCAACCCCATGCTGATGTACAATACCCAACTTGTGCAACCTCTCATGGCAATCCAGGATGAACTCATAGGCATCCTCCAAGTCTGTACCCCAAAACGTCAGAGGTTTCATCTTAAGAAACTTAGTCAGCATCTCATGCTAATTCCCTATCATCACTAGGCCTAGCATTGGCCTGAGGAGATCATTTGTGCCCGAAGCTGCATCCATCCTAGGTGTTGTAGTAACCGTTGTCTGAGTATCCAAGTCCTGATTTGCATAAGCTGTGGGTATGGCTCCAGCACAACCCCAACCCACTCAGAATATTCCAAGCCTGCTTAAAAGCTTCCGGTGTCATAGTAGGAAGGCCTGCACCCCCAACCGGTGTAGCCTTTGCCTGACCCCCTTCATCCTCTACAACCATTTCTTCTATGTCCACAGCCACATGCTCCTGAGGTGGGGGAGGGGTTACCTCGCGTGCAGCAGCAGCCTGAGCTCCACCCCAGGTGGGTGCGGCTCCAGCTCATCCCCTTCCCCTTCCCCTACCTCTGCCATAAACTGTGGGGCCTGCTGTTGGGACCGCTGGCCTTGCTCCATTGTTCCTTTTAGTAACCATCTGCGGCCAGAAGAGTGAATGAGGTTAGATACCAATTTGTATCACTAGATACCAATTTGAATGGAGTTATAGCACGAAGGAAAGAAGGAAGAGATAGTTTTTCCTAAACCCCATAGCCTCTCGAAGAAAACTACGGACGTCTCCGCACCGTTCTGCAAGACTCTACTAGACCTGTTTGGTACGATGAGATCAATGAACCTAGGCTCTAATACTATATTTTTCATGACCCAGACCATCATGAGTGGCACCCACCCAACCCTCGGATGAGCGAACCAGTAGAGTTCGACCCTTTACCTAGACTAACAACCTAAAACCAGCAAACATAAAGTAATCTAGAAATCAAAATAAGCAAAAACTATATCAATTAAATTATCCTGCAGAAAATCCCTCCTAGGAACTGAAAGTCATAGTACCAAACATCAATACCAATATCTAGGATATGAGGATGCAACCCCAAAAGAAAATACGAAATAGTTTCAAGTCCAAAACAAAAGGACTGCAACTCTAAAGATAATCCCAAGGTAGCTTGATCAAAAAGCTCACCCTTGAAGTCAGAAATCATTAGCGCTAAAGATGAGGTCGCGTCTCAGTCGCTGGAAGATTTCCTGTACTCACCAAAAGACAAGAAAGTGCAGTATCAGTACATCACCACTTTGTACTGGTAGGATCATCAGCCAGTTTCAAAATAAACAGTGTATAAGCAGTACAATAATATCAAGTAGAAGGTATGGAAAACATGCATAATAGCCACAGACATACATAAACTCCCAGTCTCTGCTTAGCCTGTTCCCGCATGAAATCCACCACCTAACTCTAAGCCACAAACATATACCATTAACTATACCTCTCCGTCTAGCCGGGACCCAGCCTAGGATCCCCTCTAGACTACACACATGTACCTTGAATCAAACCGGCCTAAACCAAGACAAACACAAATGTCAATGAACAACCCGGCCTAAACCAAGACCAACACAAATGTCAATGAACAACCCGGCCTAAACCAAGACCAACACAACAGTTACCCAGAATTTCCCCAGCCTCTCAAGGGCCACCAAACCAATTAAACAATTCAATAAGCATCCCAATCCACTCATGGAACCAATATTAATCAATGCAACACAATAATATCAATGCAATGATGCAGCAAAAGTAAGCCCGTACCAGGCGTGGTGCCCGTGCCAACCAATTGTTATACCCATACCTAATTCAATAAGCAATCCGGTCCACTCACGGAACCAATATCAATCAATGCAACACAATAATATCAATGCAATGATGCAGCAAAAGTAAACTCATACCAGGTGTGGTACCTGTACCAACCAATTGTTATACCCGTACCAGGTGTGGTACTCGTGCAACCATTTGTTATACCCGTACCAGGCGTGGTACCCAAGCTAACCAAATGTAAATAATCCAAAGTCAAATTCATGAACACACAACTTGTAAACCAACAAGAAAATACCGTTCAACCACAGACTGTAAAGCAGGAACTTTAGACATTCTACACAACTTCCCTAAGCAATGTAATTCATACAATCACTTAGATACAAGCACATGAATATAAAAATTCACAGAAATTATAAGCCATCACCTGCCTCGAAATGATCCAAGCTCTATTCAACCCGAGCTTTCCCGTGTTCCTGATTCCTTTCTCATTCTTGGTCTTAAACAACACACAAGTATATACAATTAACACACAAGGCCAGCACATGACCCAAATTATACCAAATTCCCAAACCCCAGGCCACCCATGATCATCCTACCCTTTTCCTGGGCTTTTCCACCGTTAATCCTCCTAGTTCTATCATTTTACGGGTAAAAACATAGAATTAATCAACCTATGATCATAAAATATACTTTTATCAGTACCCAAGAACATACATGCTTGGAATCCCCTTTATTCCCCGAATTCTACCATTCCTAGGTTATTCCAACCTTAACCCAAATTCCCTCCTAGCAATTCTACCATATAGGAATCATATTACAACGATTGGGGAACAAGAACCTTACCTTAGGGAAGAATTTCGATGGAAAAAGGAAGAAAAATGCCTGGAATCGCCTAGCCCTTCTCCCAAAATGAATTGTAGAAAACTGAACTATTCTGGGGAATTTTCTGCATTCAAAACCCCTAACCCCGCTATAGCGGACAACTTCCGCTATATCAGTCTTAAGTGGATGTTGACCGCCTTGACCACCGCTATAGCGGTATTTTACACTACTATGGTGGAGGTCGCTATGATGGAGCTGTTGCGCTCATCATGGACAGAATGTACAGAAATCTCCAATTTTTTTCCATCTTACAACGCACTTGTTTGCCTCGATGATCCGAAATAACCCTTTCACGTCAAACGCGATTATGAGAGTTCTACTTACCTAAATTTGATTCCGGAAAGTCCTCCAGACTCCTTTATGTCTTGGATATATGGAAAACTAGTTCAAAACATGACATAAAGACCAATCCTTACCCAGATTTCCCTAGACTCTACCTCGCTCAAAAACCGGCCGAGGTTAGCCTAGCTCAGAATTTCAAACTCCTAAACCCGAAGTTTTCTAACTCTAAAACTTGGCACGATTGGACTATCCATAATGACAGACCCAGTCGGTACACCTTTTAGGCTAGTTATTTCTGCTGAGTAGATGTTGGGCCTGTGCAGGGCTGATAGGAGTTGTTGTGAGCCGTTGGGGTACTTTTATATTTCTGTGCGAGCATATCATCCATGTAAAAGATTTTCCCCTACATGTTTTACTACACTTTTGGCTGCAAGCCACTACCAATAGTTTTCCTAAATTTGCATGGCCCTGAGGGCCCATTTTTTGTACTGTTGATGATAGAAAAGGGGATTTTTTGATGTTTTCACACTAATTTTATTACAGGTATTAATCTCTTCCGGGAAGAGCACCAGACTTGATTTTATTACTGATACTAGTCTCTGCTGAGCGGAGCACTAGACCTGACTTAATACAGTTTTAGACCCGGTTATGCCCGGGCACCTTTGGAGGGGTTTTGAGGCATTTTCTACTACTTTAGTCCTAGACAGGGTCTGGGCATGCATATTCGAGACTGGGTCTCTATCTTAATCCCGAACTTTCTTCCGGATGACATGTCTTGATACTGAGTTTTAGTGTGGGGTCTAGGACCTCCATAGTCCTTGCTGCTCTGGGCCTGGGGCTTCGGGCCGCGCGTGCCGGGGGCAAGGGTATATGGTGGAGTAGGGGTATACGGGCTGAATCCTTCCATGGAACCTGCATGCTGGGCCCGATCGGCACCGAAGGAGGTACATACAGAGATTCTATTTCACACATAATATCATATCATGCATTGGATTCCACCCTTGTTTGCTATGTGTTGAGTGTACGCTCTGACTGTATGGGCGGCCAGAGGGTTTGTATTCACTTGATTGCGTTACTCAGTTGTATGGGCGGCCGTTGGGACTGTAGGTAGATTATATTTACTCCTGTCTTTATATAGAGCTTGTCTTGGCATTTGGTTCTTGAAGGATTAGTGATGGTTAGCTAGTTAATGCTCCGGTTGTGGGATTTTCTGATTATTGAGAGGGCTAGAGAGCCCTATCTTATTGAGGCACTTTTGTGTAGCCTTCCGAGCAGAGTCTTAGATGTTGGTTCCATTCTTATCAAGATTTGAGTAGTATCTCTCAGTTGTTATGGGTTAGTTATTCTATCCTTGGGTTGTACTTGTGAGGTGGACTTCTGTTATGCTATCTTGTAATTGGATTGGTGTTGTGATTTCCTTATACTTGTTGATTCCATTTTTGAGTATGATAGACAGCTTCCCTTCTTTTTCATTACTTGAGGTTACCGGTATACTGCCACTTACTCAAACTCTCTCTCTCTCTCTTTACTTACTTATATTGTTGTGTGAGGACTCCAGGTGCATTCTCCATTAATTCACCTGTGATTTTGTGTAGTTATATCCTCTATGCTGGCATGTGTTACTTGTAGCTCTTGGATATGGATGATCTGTGCTAGCTCCTTGTGACTTGCTTATTGCTTCAGTGACTGCTTTCTTTCTATCTGTTACTTACTGTTTTTATATCTTATATGCGCTCAGTCGGCCGATGATGCCTATTGAGTACCCATTATTTTGGTGCTCATACTACACTTCTGCACTTTCTGTGCAGATATTAGTTGTTTCTCGCTGTTGATCGCATTGGAGACTCGTGCAGATTTTATGGATGTTCGAGACTAGGGTGAGCGCCTGACAGTCGAAACTTGACCACATCTCATCTTTTGTACTGTTACTCTTTGTATATTCGGAGACAGTTGTAGTTATCATTTTGTTACTTCTAGCACTTGTATTCTATTAAAAGCTTTTGTACGGTCGATACCAAGTCTTGGTGTTGGTGTAAATTCATTATGTATATATTCGTGAAAATTTCTTCCACGTTGTCTTATCCTTTACATTCCGCTTACGCTTATTTCTGCTTGTTGGTGCGTTTTGGTTAGGTAGTAGCCCATTACTAACCGTTCTAGGCTATGGGAATTGGTTCACCTACTGGGGGGTTGTAGGTGCCATCATGACCTGAGAAATCGGATCGTGACACTTTCTCCTGTTGCAGAAAATAATCAGGTAGTACTCTTTTCAAGGTATTTAGTAGTAATTATTCCTTCAATTATGCAGTTTTGATCTGCACCTGTATCTAATAATGCAATTTTATAAATAGTATAATTATTATTTATGACTAATGTAATAGGTATGTGGTAACTTTGGGCTTTAACTATTGCAATTATTTTAATTCCTGATTTGGTTTCTAGAGTTCCTTCTAGCGACTCCATTTCATCTTCCTCATTTTTTCTAATTTCGATGTTTCTCCAGGTTCGTATGACGCTGGTTCTTGCTTAGGCTTCAAATCTTTTATAATTTTATCGGTAAGTGATTCTGTTTCTAGCTTGTCAAGTCTTTCCTTAACCTCCTTAACTTCCTTTTTTATGGGAAATAATTCATTCTGAAGATCTTGTAGTGTTGTGTCAGACTTTTGTTCTTTAAATTTATTTAATACATTTTTCATATTAAATACTTTTCATATTTAATACATTTTATTTAATACATTTTTCATTTTTCATGCCACCGGGGAGAGAAACTCTTTGTTTAAGGATGCCTCCATATCCTACATCTGAGGCATCAGTTTCTACTATCATAAATGCCTCTGGATGTGGTATTCCTAGACACGCAAGTTTCTGAACTATTGATTTAATTTTTTGGACCGTTTTAGTCTGCTCTATTCCCCATGGGACTGGATCCTTCTTAAGACACTGATAAAGAGGTTTACAAATCTGCCTAATATTTGAAATAAAATCAGCAACATAGTTAAGACTTCCTAGAAATCCTTGGAGTTGCGTTTTATCAATTAACTCATCTGGAAATTTAGATGAGAACTATATGGCTCTGCAAAGAGGTTTATAGGTTCCTTGATATAAGTCATGACCGAGAAATCTAATAGCGGTTTGAAATAACTTAATCTTTTTAGCACTTACCACTAACCCATTTTGTTTAATAATTTTTAAAAAGGTTGAAATATGTTTAAAGTTTTGATCAATATCTTCTGAATATATTAAAACATCATCTATATAAACTATAGAAATATTACTATATTGATTGAATATATTGTTCATAATATTTTAAAATTCAGATGGTGCATTTTTTAGTCTGAATGGCATTACATTTCATTCGTATTATCCGAAAGGTACATTAAAGGATGTTTTATATATATATCTTTTTCGGCGATTTCTATCTGCCAAAATCCTGATTTCATATCGAACTTACTATAAATATTAGCTTTATAGGTTCGTTTAAGAAGATCTCTTTTATTGGGTATCAGGTATCTAATCCATTTTAAAACCTTATTAAGGGGCTTATAATTTATGACCAGTCTTGGGACTCCTCTTTCCTTTTCTGAGCTATTGTTGACATAAAATGCTGAGCAACTCTAGGGTGACTTGGAAGGTCTAATAATTTTTTTATCAAGTAAATCATTGATTTCCTTTTTACAATATTCCATTAATTCATGGTTCATTTGTATAGGTCTTGTCTTAGTGGGGATGACTCTTTCGTCGAATCCCTCTATATATGGTAATTCAACAATATGTCTTTTCCTTTTCCAAAAGGCATTAGGAAAGTCCGAACAAACTTCTTGCTCGATGACATCTTGGAGGCCCTTAATTTTGGCTTCTATTTCTGGGTTTTTTAAAGAGGATTCAATCTTCTTAATTTTTATTTCATCCTTTAAATAGTTTATTTGTTGTGAAAGTAGATTTATTCTAAAGATAGTTTTATCCTTTACAGAGTCACTTTCCTCTTTTGACATACTATTTAGATAAGGAAAAATAATTTTCTTTCCTAACGTAGTGGTGTGAATTCCATCTAACGTGGCGGTATATGGTTTTATTTGAGTTATAAAAGCTATACCTAATATTATTTCTTCATTTATATCCTTGGTAATTACAAAATCATTAATAAAACAAATTCCATCATTGCATATGTGTGCCCTATGGAGTTTATAATTTATCTTGAGTCTTTCTCCTGTTGTGGAGAATAATCGGGTAGTACTTTTTTTGAGGTATTTAGTAGGAATTATTCCTTCAATTATGCAGTTTTGATCTGCTCATGTATCTAATAATGCAATTTTATGAATAATATAATTTTTATTTATGACTAATGTAATAGGTATGTGGTAACTTTGGGCTTTAACTATTGCAATTGTTTTAATTCCTGACTTGGTTTCTAGAGTTCCTTCTATTGACTCTATTTCTTCTTCCTCGTCTTTTTCTAATTTCGATGTTTCTCCAGGTTCATATGACGCTGGTTCTTGCTTAGGCTTTAAATCTTTTATAATTTTATCGGTAAGTGATTTTGTTTCTAGTTTATCAAGTCTTTGTTTAACCTCCTTAACTTCCTTTTTTATATGAAATAATTCAGTATGAAGATTTTGTAGTGTTGTGTCAGACTTTTGTTCTTAAAATTTATTTAATAGATTTTTCATATTAAAGGGTTCAATAGTTTCTTTTTCTTGTTGTTGAGTAAGAACTATATTTTTTAATTCTATTAAATATTTTCTTTTAAGATCATGATCATCAATATGGTCAATTATCTCAAAGAAAATCTCCTTGTTATTATTTGTAATGACATCTATAGAGCGGCTATCACAAGTGCAAATTGCGCCGCTGCATCCACGGTGATTACTTGACTCACTGCTGTCAGAACTATATGCGATATTAATCTTATACTCGTCACTAAGTCTCTCCTCAGAGGAAGAACTATTTTCATTTTCCTCAAGAATAAAATATAATTTATTCTTTACTTCTTGCTCAAGTTCTAACATATTTATTTTATCTTTCCTTTTATTAGGTACACGATAATCCATGGCTCGGTGACCAAATGTAATGATCCTTCCGTTCATGTACACCTTTTTGCCTTTCTTGTAACGTTAGAACTTACCTATAGCAGCCCCAAGTCATTTATGGCTTGTCGAAATCGGTAGTTCGGTGACCGGGTAGTTTGTTTGGTCTTTATGATCGTTCCTCATTTTAGAGATTCAAATTTGGAAATCGTTGAATTCAGTCAATATTCTTAGTAATATCAAAGAATTAAACCAAGGTTCTAGGTCAAACGAATCCCTTACACAAAAGTTCGAGTTAAAGAAATGCCTCATGTAACACCTCGCCCGTTTGGAAAGTTTAAATTAACCCGTGCCTTCAGGGTGAGACTAATAATGTCTAATATACTAAGAAGGATGTTTTATGAGGTATTATAATCGCAAAATGGTAGTATGATAATCTTTGAAGTCAAGCAAGTCACGAAACAAAAGTCGGAAAAAGTTATTGTAAATTCCTTTAAGGGATTCTCTTTAAATTTGGGTTAAATGTCTTGGAGTGTTTCTCCCAATCTATAAAGAATTATTCGGCTCCCAATATACAAAATCGAAGGTCTATGAGTCTAGTTACTAACGCACTAAACCGTTTGTCCATAAAACTTAAAAGTAGACAGATATTCACATTTTTGTAAGACTGCACAAGAAGGAACGTCAAGGTAGGACCCTTCCAAGTCGGTTTAGCTTTATAAAAGCTGATTTACCTTCGTTTTAACTGATACTTTTCACCCAAAATCTACTGAAAATCAGAGGTAAGGTCCCTAAATAATCCATGGACCTTGATGCTTTCAATTCAGAAGTTTAACGGAAGTTGCTCTACGTCGCGAGCTCGTCATTTTGGTGTAGTTTATCCCGTTGATTTCATGGTGTATCTTCGTGGGTGTTGATGCAGCTAGCTAGTATATGTTTATTGGGTATTTGAAAGTAGCTAAGGATTTTTATTGTCAAGGTAAGGATCCCGTACAATTATCTATTTGTTAAATCGAGATTCTAAGCTTCTAGTTACGAAAAGTCATATTTTTCGATAACTTGTGGTAGTTTCTTGTTGGACTTGGATTTGTTTGTTGTTCCTTCAAGGAGGCAGGTTGTTTAGATTGTTATATTGAATATTTTTGTCAGGAAATCTCTCCTCTACCATCCTCCTTCGTAATTACATGGTCTAGTATCATTTTTACAGGTTTCTGAGCCACGAAGTGGTGTTTTGGATATTATGGCTTTGGACAGCCCCTTTATCTTATTATGTTTGGTTATTATTGTGTTGTACTGGTTGTGGTAAGATCTTGGAGGTATTGGGAAGTTTGTGCAATTCTTATAGGGATCACATACGATAGTGATTGGATTGAACAACGTGAAGTACGCCTTGAAATAGTGCCTCAAAAGCTCGTCGCTCCTTTAAGATGTGGTTAACGTATTTTTGTTGGATTTAGCGGCCATTTATTATTGTTATTGGCCTCATATTATGCTTTGGAGTTGGCTGGTCGCGAGTGTGACCTTAACTCCTTATCAATTGGCTATGGCTCGTTCTTGCAGCCTTGTCGATTCTAGCAATTGTTCCATTACCTTGGTTGGTCAGGCTTCATAGAGACACCTTTGGGGCTTCAGTTGAAAGTACTTTTTGTGTGATTCGGAGCTTCCTGGAGAAGCTCGAGCCTGGACGATGCCGTTCCCGCAGCTAGTCATCGGATGACAGCTAGGTTATGCCTTTCCCTACCTAAACTCTGTGTATATAGGCTATAACTACATTAATTAACATCCTTAGGTGGGTTGTTATAGGTTAGTACCCCAGACCTTGTCTGCCTTGTTCGTCCATTTAATTTATATGTTGTTTGTAGTATTCACATCGTATTGTATATTACCCTTGTGGTACGGTGTGGCCTTGTATTGACTCTGGAACATAGATGGTGGGTTATTTGGGGAATGTACGTGAGACCCGGACATAGAGATGATCCTTTTAGGCTGGTTATGTTTACTGAGTAGTTGTTGGGCCAGTGCAGGGCTGATAGGAGTTGTTGTGAGCCGTTGGGATACTTTTATTTTTGTGTGCGAGCATATCATCCATGAAAAAAGGTTTCCCCCTGCATGTTTTACTACAGTTTTGGCTGCAGGTCACTACTGACAGTTTTCCTAAATTTGCATGGCCCCGGGGGCATGTTTTTGGTACTGTTGATGATTGAAAAAAGGATTTTTGGATGTTCTTGCACTGATTTTATTACTGGTATTAGTCTCTACCGGTCAGAGCACCAAACATGATTTTATTACTGATACTAGTTTCTGCCGGGCGGAGCACTAGACTTGATTTACTACAATTTTAAACCCGAGCACACTTGGAAGGGTTTTTGAGGCATTATCCACTGCTTTAGTCTTGGACAGGGTCTGGGCATGCATATTTGAGACTGGGTCTCTATCTTTATCCCGTACTTGCTTCCGGATGACATGTCTTGATACTGAGTTTTAGTATGGGGTCCGGGACCTCCATGGACCTTGTCACTCCAGGCTTGTAGCTTCGGGCTGCGTGTACCGGAGGAGGGTATACGGCAGAGTAGTGGTATACGGGCAATGTCCTTCCATGGAACCTACCTGCTGGGCCTGTTTGGCACCGGAAGGGGTACATACAAAGATACCATTTCACCTCAGATCTTCATGCATCATATCATTCATTGTTTGAGGCTCCACCCTTGTTTGCTATTTGTTAATTGTACGCTCCAGTAGTATGGGATGTCAGAGGGTTTGTTTTTACTTGTTTGTGTTCCTCGGTTGTATGTGTGGCCGGGGGACTGTAGGTAGACTATATTTACTCCTGTTTTTATTTAAAACTTGTCTTGGCACTCAGTTAGCGAAGGATTAGTGATGGTTAACCTATTGAGGCTTCAGTTGTGGGATGTCTGATTATTGAGAGGGCTACAGAGTCCTATCTTATTGAGGAACTTTTGTGTGGCCTTCGGAGCGGAGTGTGAGATTCTGGTTCTATTCTTGTGGGAAGTTGAGTGGTAACTGTTGGTTATTGTGGTCTAGTTATTTCATCCTAGGGTTGTACTTGTAAGGTGATTCCCTGGGTTATGCTATCATGTGATTGGATTGGTGTTATGATTTCCTTATACTTGTTGATTCCATTTTGGGTATGTTAGACTGCTTTCCGTCTTTTCCTTTTACTTGAGGTTACCAGTATACTGCCATTTTCTCAACTCTCTCTCTACTTACTTATATTGTTGTGCAAGGACTCCAGGTGCGTTCTCCTTTTCTTTACCTGTGATTCTGTGTAATAGTATCTCTGTGCTAGCATGTTTTACTTGTAGATTTTGGTTGTCTATTCTCTGTGCTAGCTCCTTGTGCTTCCTTTATTGCTTCGGTGACTGATTTCTTGCTATATGTTACTTACTGCTTTTATATCTTATATGCGCTCAGTCGGCCGATGATGCCTACTGAGTACCCGTTGTTTTGGTGCTCATACTACATTTTTGCACTTTCTGTGCAGATATTAGTTGAGTTCTCACCGTTGATCGTGTTGGAGACTCGTGCAAATTTTCTGGATATTTTAGAATAAGGTGAGCGCCTGACGGTCTGAGCTTGACCACGTCTCATCTTTTGTACTATTACTCTTTGTATATTCGGAGACAGTTGTACTTATGATTTTGTTACTTCTAGCACTTCTATTCTATTAGAAGCTTCTGTACTGTTGATACCAAGTCTTGGGGTTGGTGTAGTTTCATTATGTATATATTCGGGTAAATTGCTTCCGCGTTGTCTTATCTTTATATTCTGCTTCCGCTTACTTTCTGCTTCCATTTCGGGCTACGAGAATTGGTTCACTTACTGGGGGTTATAGGTGCCATCATGACCTGAGAAATGGGGTCGTGACAGCTTGGTATCAGAGCTCTAGGTTCACCGGTGTCATGGTATAGAAGCAAGTGTCTAAGTAGAGTCTCGTGGATCGGTATGATGATGTCCGTATCCTATCTGCGGGAGGCTACAGGGCATTGTTGGGAAAAGTTTCATCTTCTTGACTCCTTATCGTGCGTTCCTGGCTTTATTGACTTCTAAAAATTTGGTTATTCATTCATTCTTAGATGCCTCAGACTATTGCGATAGCGGATGGTGCCGAGGCTTCTGTGCCTTTTGCTTCAGTGCTTCCGTCAGCGTCAGGACTTCAGAGTGAGGGTTTACCACACCAGATAGGGGTTGCGGGGTCGGCCGACCCTATGATTGGATTTATAGCTACCTCAGCACTTCAGGACACCGTGGCTAGGACTCTGAGTCCTACGATGAGTATTTCAGTACCTGGTTCTGCGGGTGGTTCTTCAGTTAGGGTTGAGCTTCCAGTTCTTCAGTAGGTTTGTCTGTCAGTATTGGAGTATGAGGAGAGATTTCGCAACATGGTTAGGCGTACTGCTAGGGATGTACCTTCAGAGTTTGATAGGATTCAGAGTTTTGTTGGAGCTTTGATTTCACCGCTCCGTTTGGCGACCGAGCACTTGGTTAAAGTCGGGATGACTTTCCTTTAGGTAGTTGACCATGCCTGGGCCGTTGAGGATTTGTGTTGTGAGGCTTATGGAGGTGGTGCTCGGAAGCATCATCGCCAGGATAGTTCTCGAGGTTCTCAGACTCGAGGTAGGGGATTCTCCACCAGGGATAGGTTCCATTGCTTTTTGTCTATGGGGCCAGTTTAGGTTGCTCCACGTATTCCATAGGGTATTGGTGCAGGACATGTTGAGCATAGCAGCTAGGGTACGAATCATATCATACAGGGTTTGCCTTCAGAGGGTATAGGCCGTGGTGGCCGGTCAGGTTCAGTGAGATTTTCCCATCGGACTTCATCTGGTAGAGGTTTTTTTTGGTGTGGTGAGCGTGGGCACTTTGCTAGGAATTGCCCACGATTTTATATCCCGGATAGGCTGGTTGTTATCATTGTGGAGAGATTGGTCATATTTATAGGGCTTGTCCCCGGCTGTCACGACCCAGCCTACCGGGCCGTGCGGGCGCCTACTCTAATCACCTAGATAGACGAACCCTTACCACCCATCCAACAGGTAACATGCGGAATTAAAGTAAACCTTTAAATTAAGCCACCTTACAAATCTTGTTCAGAAATAGGCTACATAAGAAATTGCGGAAAAACCTTTACAATATTTAAACCCCTCCGTATGATCTAGTCTAAACAGGTACAAGAGCTTCTACAAGGTGACACAAAGAGATAAAAGACCCAACTTCCGCCATGGAATTGAAGACAGAAGTTGCTGGAGACCCTCATCACCATGAACCTATGAAACATCACCAACTTGTAACCAGACTATACCAAAAAGGTATAGAAAGAGTAGATTCAGTATAAACACACGTACTGGTAGGCATCATCGGTCGACCCGAATCCATTCCTACCATCATATAAGAAAAACAGGGAAAGACATGAAATAAACATTATAGATCCCTCGTTCACCTTTAAGCTTGACCCTGACATCTAGGACTTCCCAAGTCACCTTGTCACCTAGACTTCCCAAGTCACCTTGTCACCTAGACTTCCTAAATCACCTTGACACGTAGACATCCCAAGTCATATTTAATCTTTACCCCAGTCAACTACCTTGACTAAATATTCAGACTTGACCCGGTTAGTTGCCCAACCAAAACTCCTATTATACCCAAGTATTACCTACCATTTTCCAGCACTTTCCTGGACCTCTAGGACAGCTTTACCACCTGGTTATATTAACCAATAACCATGCCTATACTCTCCGTCTTCCTCTATATTTACCAATCGCATGCAACTCACCTAGCAACCATTGGCACCTTCAATGACAACAACAAAGTTATATCTAAATCCCTTTCTCATCCCAAAAACCCGGACCCTCCAAGGATCCTCTAACCATACCTAAGTGTTCAACAGGCTACCCGGTCTACCCCAAGACCCATCCTTATACTTATTAATGCAATTAATCCTTGACCGTCATTAGTACACTTAATAACAATAAAACATGAACTCATAACCTCTTTTAAATAGTCCGGACCCACCCGGATCCCCCTAATACATTTAGGTGTTAAACATGATGACCCGGTCTACACCAAGACCAACTCATAACATGATGCAACAACTTGGCGTACACCAAGACCAAATAATAACATGATGCAACAACCCAGCTTATACCAAGACCAACTAATAGCCCGATACAAAAAACTGGCCTACACCGAGACCAAACTAATAAAATAATATAACAACCCGACCTACATAACGACCAAACTAATAACATGATATATCAACCCGGCCTACAACAAGACCAAACTAATAACATGATATAACAACCTGACCTAAACCAAGACCGAACTAATAACATGATATAACAACCTGGCCTACACCAAGACCAAACTCATAACATGATATAACAGAATTCTCGGTCACTCAAGGACAACCATTGGACATCATGATCAAATAAAAATAGCCTGGTCCACTCACGGAACCAATAACAATCAATGTGATACAAGTCAACATGCAATATGCAATAAAGTAAACCCGTACCAGGCGTGGTACCCGGGCCAACAAAATAGTAACCTGTACCAGGCGTGGTACCCGTGCCAACCAATTAGTAACCTGTACCAGGCATGGTACCCGTGCCAACCAAATAGTAACCTGTACCAGGCATGGTACCCATTCCAACCAATTAGTAACCCGTACCAGGTGTGGTACCCGTGCCAACCAAATAGTAACCTCTACCAGGCGTGCTACCCGAGCCAACCGAATGTCAATAACCACAGTCAATAGATGAACACACGCAACTTGGAAGACCAACAAGTAAACACCGTTCAACACAGACTGTAAACAGGAACCTAGACATTCCACAAAACTTTCCTAAGAAATGTAAAGCATACAATCACTTAGACATGAGTACATAAATATACAACATTCACGGAAAATCATAAGCCATTACCCACCCCATTTCCCGGTAACCGGTGAACCGTTAAATCCTATCCAAAGACTATTCACCGGTTCACCATTTTTATTATAACATGTAACTAGCGATTGCCATTTTTAGATAAACACAGAAGCATGCGACACACTTCCCTTTTCTAACCTTAACAAGACCGTTGCTAAGCCTCAAGCAATAAACATTCCTGAAACCCCACCTAGGAGCTTCCTATTCCCGCTTCCCATGCTCCCAAGCACTTCCCCGGTTCCCTGAACCTTCCCGACATGATAGTCCCTCAACTGTCATGACCCAATTTCTTGGTCATGATGGCACCTACAACCCCCGGTAGGTGAACCAATTCCCGTAGCCCAGAACAGTTAGTAATGGGCTATTATCTAACAAATAAGGGAACAAGACGAAGAGAACAGATAAAAGGACTATAAATATATACATATGCAGAAACTAAACCAAACCCCAAGACCTGGTATCATAGTATAGAGCCAAAAATACATACATGGAGTGCAAACGATCCAAACAATATATACAGATGTCTCTGAATGGTAATAGAGTACATGAAGCAAAAGATAAACTAAAGCTAAGCTCCGATCGCCAAGAGCTCACCCTCAGTCTGAAGTAGTCCCCAGCAGATATCCAAGCACGAATCACAGCGACCTAACGGCGATGTCCCACGCTAGGACCTGCACCCAAAGATGCAGGGGGGTAGGGGTGAGCACCAAATGCGAAGCATAAGGTACCCAGTAGGTATAATAGGCCGACTGGGCACATATAAGATAAAAGCGCAGTAATAGACAGAATAGAAGCAAGCAGTCACAGAAATCAACGAAAGGTACACAGGAACTAGCCCAGAGGGAAATCAACAGAACCACATGTGAGGCTAGTAAGCAGAATATACACACCACAGGCACAGGTTAAAGTAAGAAACAATGCACCTGGGGTCCTTGCAACAACAGTGTATACAGAATAAGTTCATGAAATTGACGGTATACCGGTAACCTCAAGTGTAAGAAGAAGAGAGAAAGAGTAATAATAGGCATGCTCAGAGACATGAATCAAGCTCAACTAATCATATCAATATCAAATCCAGAAACTAACAGTCTAGCAGTAACCAATCTCATACTTATCCATAATAGAGAACAATTCCGTATGTAAATAGCAAAGTCTACCTACAGTCCCCCGGCCGCCCATACAACCGAGGAACACAAACAAGTGCAAACAAACCCTTCGGCATCCCATACTACCGGAGCGTACAATCAGCAAACAACAAACAAGGGTTGAGCCTCAAACAATGATTGATATGATGCATGAAGGTCTCAAGTGAAATGGTATCTCTGTATGTACCTCCTCCGGTGCCGATCCGGCCCAGCAGGTAGGTTCCATGGAAGGACACTGCCCGTATACCTCTACTCCACCGTATACCCCTCCTCCGGCACACGCAGCCCGTAGCCCCTTGCCCGGATGGCAAGGTCCATGGAGGTCCTAGGCCCCATACTAAAACTCAGTATCAAAACATGTCATCCGGAAGCAAGTCCGGTATCAAGATAGAGACCCAGTCTCGAATATGCATGCCCAGACCCTGTCCAGGACTAAAGTAGTAGGAAAATATCTCAAAAAAACCCCTCCAACGGTGCCCGGGCATAATCGGGTCTAAACAGTAGAAAGTCATCTCAGGTGCTCGGTCCGACCGAGGCTAAAAATCATCTCAAGTAACAACAAAACTCAACTAGCACCCCGGCCCTGTCGAGTCTAGCGTTAGTAGTAAAACTGGTGTTTTAAAACATAATTTTACTTTCTTTTACCCAGGAAATTCACAAGTTAAATCAAACCATTTCCAAATTATTTCCATAAAAAATGGCCCCCCCGGCCCATGCAAGGTTTAGAAAATAGTGTCAGTAGGCTCGAAGCCAAAACCATAGTAAAACATGGATAAAACCTCTTTATATGCATGGAAATGGTATGATCACACACAATAGCTGCCCAGTAGCTCACAATCAACCTATCGACCCTGCACAGGCCCACAGCTACTTAGCAAGCATAACCAGCCTAGAAGGATAATTCTATGCCCGGGACTCGCGGACATTCCCAAAATCCCACCTTTTATGTTCCAGAGTCAACAAAGCCTCACAGGACCACAAGGATAAATAAAATATATCGGCAAATACTACAAGCAACGGAGGAACAAAAGTAGGCGGACATGAATAAAGCGGTCGAGGTCTGTGGTACCAACCTAATAAACCAACCCAAGGATGCCCATTAATACAATTTTATTCTATATATGCGGAGTCTAGGAAAAATAAACCGTAACCTACCTGTCGTCCGATGACAAGCTTGAACCTCTCCGAAAAGCTCCGAAATAAAATCACACTCGAACTCGAACTTGAATAAGTTGACGTAGATAATTGATTATAGCACTAAGTAATATCTCCATGAGACATATGCAACATGATTAAACATATATGTGTAGAAGATTTGAAATGTGAGTTGAATTATGATAAGAATCTTGTCTATTATAAAAGGAACATAACCCTACTAGTGAAGATATATACATGTAGATATATAAGTCACGGCAGTAGGCAAATTGCATTAAATTGCTCTCACAGTATGCACTAACTAAAGTAATTAATTAATATATACTTACTTAGAAATTAGCATCATGAGAATGATTATGTGATGCCACCTCTTATAGTTGGTACCTGCTGGCCACTCCCTCCACCAACACGTGGAGTGGAGGTGGCAATTGCAAGGTCACCAGAAAAAAATCCTATCCCGTTATTTATATACTCGGGTATTGCGTAAATTCATGGTAAAATATATATAGCTTTTTGAATATACCATAATTCATAGAAAATTATTTCGAATAAAACCTACTATATTATAATAATAAATTTCAACATAACTAAATTTACTATATCCATTAAAATATTTTGAAAAGGTAATAATAATATAATTTTCTACCACCTTCGACTTTTAAATTAGATATTTTCAAGTATGCATGATTTCGATACTCAAGAACTCTCTTGGAACCCTCCCTTAAAACGTGAATTTGAGGCTTTAAATCGAGTTTAACCCGACCCAGTTTGCAACCCGTTTTCTGCCAGACAGTCCGCGATAAAATAGTCATAACTTTTTACTCCGAGATCAGTTGGACGTGAGGTTTTGTGTATTGGAAACTAGACTCGTAGACCTTCGATTTGGTATTTCGGGGGACTTCTAACTCTTTATATATTGATAGAAAAGCTCCAAGACATTTTACCCAAATTTCAGGAAATTTATTAAAGAACTTACGATAACTTTTGTCGATTTGCTTGACTTCAAAACTTATAATGCGACCAAACAAATGGGCCCGACACCGAAATACCGGTCCTGATGAGCCTTAAGTGGCTTGGGTCCGCTACAACAAGCTCTAACGGTTCAAGGAGAACGTATACGTGGAAATAACCGGAAGGGTCATTACATCAACCCATCATTTTGTCATGACAATATGAATAAGTTGAACACATAATACCATTCATAAGACCAGCCATTTCATAAATCCTAGAAACAACACAACTAATCCCGAATCTGTCAGACTCCATGCTCGGAGGCCTAAAACATGGTTTCTCCATTTCTACTATACAATAAGTACGGAAAGTAAACAGGTCTAACTACTCATGAAAACCTAGCCTACCTGGGTTCCAAGCAGCTGGAATCATGCATTTCTGGCTCACGGGAGGCATTCCTGGCTGTCCTGCAGGGTCGAATCCATGGTTTTGCATCCGTTTTACTGGAATTCCTTTCTCGTTCTTGGTATAAAAATAACACACAGTACATACAATTAACACACACGGCCTGCACATTAACTGGACTATACAAAATCCCCAAACCCCAGGACACCCATGATCATCCCACCCTTTTCCCGGGCTTTCCATCGTTAAATCTCCTAGTTCTATTATTTTTATGGATAAAATAGAGAATTTAAAAACCTATGATCATAATAACATACTATTAACAATACCCAAGAACATACATGCTTGGAATCCCCTTCTTTCCCGAAATTCCACCATCCCTAGGTAATTCCAACCCTTCCCCAATTTCCCTCCTAGCAATTCTACCGCATAGGAAACGTATTACATAGTTTGGGGAACGAAAGCCTTACCTTAGGGAAGATTTTTGATGGAAGAATGAGGAAAAAGTCCAGGAATCACCTATCCCTTCTCCCAAAATGAACTTTTGAAAAACTGATGTTTTGGGGAATGTTTTTGCATTAAAACCCCATCGGCCCGCTATAGCGGTCTTAAGCAGGTTGACCGCCCTTTGACCATCGCTATAGAGGTAATTTCCACCGCTATAGCGTTGTCCTCTATCGCACGTGTCCATGCTCATCACGGACATAATGTTTTGAAATTTTCAAGTTTTGGCCATTTCATAACACACTTGCTTCTCCCGACGACCTGAAGCAACACTTTCACGTCAAACACGATTCTGGGAGTTCTACTTACCCAAATTTGATTTTGAAAAGTCCCCCGGACTCCTCTATGTCTTGGATACATGGAAAACTAGCTTAACTCAATACACTTTGTCCAATCCATACCCAAATTTCCCTAGACTCCACCTTGCTCCAAAATTGGCCGAGGCTGGCCTAGCCCAGAATTTCAAACTTCCAAACCCAGAGTTTTCTAACTCTAACACTCGGCACGATTGGACTACCCATAACAATGGACCTAGTAGACACACCGACGAGGGCTCATTAGGCCCTTAGTTTTGACCACTCAGTCCAGAGTTAGATCATGTCAGCTTGATGCTCCTCTTGGTGGGCCAGAGATAGAGGTTCTTGACACCGTTGCTGCATGTCAGGCCTTTTCTACCTTTAACTTATGTTAGTCCCGCTCGTGTTGCGATTTTATCCCTTCTATCATGTAATTGCTTACATGCCTATTTGAATTATAGTATCGATGTGTTGTTTTATTGGTAGTTTATTCGTTAGTAGTGGATGGGGGTGAGTTAGCCCTGTGAGGTATTTTACCTGGAGTTGTAGCTTGTGAGTAGGATTTATAGAGCTCTCTTAGTGTTTGTTGTGGTTCTAGGCTTGCTTTGAGTCTTCCTTTCTAGCGGTCCTAGATGGTTGTTGCCTAGACCATTATCTAGCGTGGCTAGAGATCCGTGTGATGGTTTGGTGTATTACCGGTAGTTGTGTCGGAGTTGAGATTTTTCCTTAGTTGGGAGATATTGGTTATGCTAGTATGCATAGATCAGTTTGGCCTCCCGAGTGTCTAGAGTCGACCCTCTTTGTTGATTAGTTTTGGAGGTTAGCAGGTATGTGGGTTGTTCCCATATTTTCTTCCAGTTCCCAATCCGTTGGGTGTTTTGTTGTATCCCCAGCTCCAGTTGGAACGAATCCTGATCGTACTTCTTTGGATGTGCTCTTGATGTTGGCATCGTAATTGGGTTTTGACTTTAGCACTTTCGACTAAGTGTTAATCGTAACCTCGTGGTTGGGTTGTATTCGTAAGCCTTTTGGGTGAGTTGGGCATCCGGCCCATTCTTCTCCTGCTTTATTGAGTTTGACTTGTAGCTATGAGAAGTAAGGTAATGGCTTCAGGTTCTTATTCAAGAAAGGATTTGTAAGGTTTAGTATATGCTAAGGAAGAATTTTTCGTTTAGTTGAAAAAGGAGGGAGACGACTCTTTGTTTGTGTTTATGTGTCCTAGTAGTTGCAAGAGGTGGCGATGAAGTTTGCTTTGGGATTGTGTGTTGGTGATTAGATTCAACCGTCTATACATTACCGTGGGTTTTCAATCGATTGGTTATTGTTTCAGTAGCAGTTGTGGTGTTGGCAACTTGCATATTTAAGCCTAGTTGGCGTGGGTTCTTAAGGGTTCATTGGCAGCATACGGGTTCGACCAAGGCTTTGGTTGGCAGTTTTGAAAGTTGGGGTTCAGAATCATGGCTTTGTAGGTTACATCGGATGGTTTGTGGTATTTTTTATTTGGTTGCAGCATCCTAGTGCTGGGAGGCAGTGGGTGCGGGCAACTTAGCTTCTTTACTTCAGTTGCGGATGCGACTATTGGCCTTAGACACCTAGTCCTTGGCTAACCTCTGCAAGAGGCGGGATATTCTAAATTTCAGCAGTGTTCCAGTTAGTATGAGGTCCTTCTACCATGGTTGGACAGACATAGTGGCGTAAGTTTAAGCTTCAGCAGTGGTGTATGATTTATATGGTCAGCTTGTGCGAGTTTAGACTAGCGAGGCTATTTTGAGTTCTGATGATACGTAGAGAATAGTAATCGCCATTCATTTGCCGAGGATTTGAAAGCTTGTTTAATTGATTCCTCCAGAAATGTTGTTTATGTGGGGTTCCAGTTTTGGTTAGACTCAGACAGTATGGACTAGAAGTTCGTTATAATATATTCTTTGAAGTGGTTGGTTGTTTGCAGAAGTAGTAGAGCGGTTGATTCGAGCCAAAGGAATGAGTTGAAAGTATATGCAAAATTTCTATGGAGAGATGGTAACTTTGAACCCCAGGCACCTTTTTCCTTTGCCTTCGGGGTGTTTGGGCTTGATATTCATGGTAGGATGGACTTCTTCCTGAGGTTAGATTCATAAGGCGATTTCACATCCAAATGGTGTTCGAGTGTTTGGAGTAGCAGCAGTGTTTTCTAGAGTTGGGAGCTTGGCTCATGGTTACAAACTTCGTGGTAGGCTTACCACACTTCTTCTAGGATCGTGGTTTTGGTTTGGGTCTTTTGGGCAGGTTGGCCTGGTTCATTAACTTTCAGTTGACTCAGACTTGGCACGGTTTAGCGAGGTTGACTTTGTTCGTTCTACAGTTTGGAAGTTTCTCCGTCAACACAGGGTGTTCTTTCATGCCTTTCCTAACCCTAGTGTGCAAACTTTAGTAGGGTTCAGATGGGTTATTCTGTTAGGTTCAGTCACCGAGTTTGATGTTAGCAAAAGTGTTCATTCGTTGGTTGATGGTCAGTCAAGGGAGGTAACTTTAGTTTTCAATGATATGCTACGGGTTGTTATCTTGGATGGCAAAGGCTAGTAGCCTATATCTTGGCTTGAAATGAGTTTGAATAAAATGGGTGACTTCGTTCATGGTAAATTATCACGGGAACTATAGATCTCCGGTGTGTCAGTTGATGCTTCGAGGGTGGTTTGAGTGTTCGAATTGTATGCTGCTTCCTATTTGTGGTGCTAAAGGATTCAGTTCAGAATAAAAAAAATAGGGTTTTGCAGAACTACGGGCTCATGAGTTAGAGGTTTTGATTGATGTATTTTCTGGTAAACTTGGTATGGTTTTGAGGATTTGAGTTCTGTGTGTTGATCACCTTGGTGCTCTGGTTTTAGTGTTTTGTCGGTGCTTTTCGATTGACATTCTCGAGGTTCAGTTTGGTTTGGTAGATCTTTGGTGGTTGAAATATAGCTTGGCTAGTAAGAAATTAAGGCTTGGTTCTGTTCTGTTGGGTGTCGTCCGTCGTAGAGGCTACCCGGGTTGTCTGAGAGAGTAGTGCGGGCGTTGTATCTGCTATTCTTAAATCTCTAGTATTTTATTCTTTCCTGACTTTCGGGGACGAAAGTTTTTTTTTAGTAGTGGATGATGTAATGACCCTTTCGGTCATGTACGCATTTTCTCCTTTCTTGTACCGTTAGAACTTACCTGTAGCGGCCCCAAGTCATTTATGGCTTGTTAGGACGGGTAGTTTGGTGCCCGAGCCATTTGTTTAGTCTTTATAGCCGTTACTCGTTTTAGATCTTCAACTTTGGAAATTGTTGACCTCAGTCAACATTCTTTGTAATATCAAAGAATTAAACCAAGGTTCTAGGTCAAAGAAATCCCCTACAAAAAAGTTCGAGTTAAAGAAATGCCTCGTGTAACACCTCGCATGTTTGGAAGGTTTAAATTAACACGTGCCTTCGGGCTAAGAATAATAATGTCAAATATACTAATAAGGATGTTTTATGAGGTATTATAATCGCAAAATGGTGGTATGATAAGTTTTGAAGTCAAGCAAGTCGCGAAACAAAATTTGGAAAAAGTTATTGTAAATTCCTTTAAGGGATTCTCTTTAAATTTGGGTTAAATGTCTTGGAGTGTTTCTCCCAATCTATAAATCATTAGTGGGCCCCAAATAAACCAAATCTAAGGTCTACGAGTCTAGTTTCCAATGCACTAAACCTTTCGTCCATACAAATTCAGAATAAAGAGATATTCATATTTTCGTTAGACTGCACAAGCAGGCAAGTCAAGGTGGGCCCCCCTCCCAAGTCGGTTTAGCTTTTATTAAGCTGATTTTCATTCGTTTTAACTCATTATTTTCACCCAAAATCTACTGAAAATCATAGGGAAGGTCCGTAAATAATCCATGGACCTTGATTCTTTCAATTCAAAAGTTTAACGGAAGTTGCTCTACGTCGCGAGCTTGACATTTTGGTGTAGTTTGTCCAAACGATTTCATGGCGTATCATCCTGGGTGTTGATGCAGCGAGCTAGCATATGTTTATTGGGTATTTGGCTGTAGATAAGGAGTTATATTGTCAAGGTAAGGATCCCGTACACTTATCTATTTGTTAAATCGAGATTCTAAGTTTCCAGTCACAAAAAGTCATATTTTCCGATAACTTGTAGTAGTTTCTTGTTGGACTTGGATCTGTTTGTTGTTCCTGCAAGGAGGCAGGTTGTTTAGCTTGGGATGTTGAATATTTTTTTCAGGAAATCTCTCCCCTACGGTCCTCCTTCGTAATTACATGCTCTAGTATCATTTTTACAGCTTTCCGAGCCACGAAGTGGTGTTTTGGATATTATGGCTTTGGACAGCCCGTTTATGTTATTATGTTTTGTTATTGTTGTGGTGTACTGGTTGTGGTAAGGTTTTGGAGGGATTGGGAAGTTTGTGTAATTCTTATTGGGATCACATACGATAGTGATTGGATTGAATCAATATTTATCTTCAGACGTAAGGAACAATTTTTGTGAAGGAACAATTCTTATTGAATCACATACGATACGTAAGGAACAATTTTTGTGATTGAACTATGGGCATTCAGACATTTGTTGGAAGGCTTTTTGGTGATTCAGAGCTTCCCGGAGTAGTTCGAGCCTGGACGATGTCGTCCCCGTAGCCAGTCATCGTATGACAAGTAGGTTACGGTTTATTTTCCCTAGACTCCGCATATATAGGATAAAATTTTATTAATGGGCATCCTTGGGTTGGGTTTATTAGATTGGTACCACAGACCTTGATCGCTTTATTCATGTCCGCCTACTGGCATTATTTTCTAAACCTTTCATGGCCCCAGAGGCCCATTTTTTATGGATATGAATTGAAAATGGTTTGATTTAACTTGTGCATATTCTTGGGGTAAAAGAAGGTCAAATTATGATTTCTATCACCAGTTTTACTATTAACGCTAGACTCGGCAAGGCCAGGTGCTGGTTGAGTTTCTTATTAAATTGGGATGATTTTCAGTCTCGGTCGGACCGAGCACCTGAGATGACTTTATACTGTTTAGACCTGGTTATGCTTGGGCACCCTTGGAGGGGTTTTTAAGGCATTTTACCACTATTTTAGTCCTGGACAAGGTCTGGGCATGCATATTCGAGACTTGGTCTGTATCTTGATCCTGAACTTGATTCTGGATGACATGTCTTGATACTGAGTTTTAGTATGGGGTCGGGACCTCCATGGACCTTGCCATTTGAGCCTAGGGTATCGGGATGTGTATGTCAGAGGGAGGGTATATGACGAAGTAGAGATATGAGGGCAGTGTCCGTCCATGGAACCTACCTGCTGGGCTCGATAGGCACCGGAGGAGGTACATACAGAGATACCATTTCACTTGAGATCTTCATGCATCATATCATTCATTGTTTGAGGCTCCACCCTTGTTTGTTGTTTGTTGATTGTATGCTCTGGTAGTATGGGATGCCGGAGGGTTTGTTTTCACTTGTTTTTGTTCCTCGGTTGTAAGGGCGGCCGGGGGACTGTAGGTAGACTCTTGTTATTTCCTTATGGAATTGTTTTGTGTTATGGTTAAGTATGAAATTAGGTACTGCTAGTCTGTTAGTTCCTGGATTTGAGAATTGATATGATTAGTTGAGTTTGATTCCTGTCTCCAAGCATGACTATCATTACTTTTTCCCTCTTTCTCTTACACTTGAGATTACTGGTATACCGTCCATTTTGTAAAGTTATTATGTATATACTGTTATTGAAAAGATCCCAGGAGCGTTGTTTCGTACTTACACCTGTGCCTATTGTATATATATTCTGCTTGTTGGCCTCGCATGTTGTTCAGTTGACTTCCCTCTGGGCTAGTTCCTGTGTACCTTTTGTTGATTTTCGTGACTACTTTCTTCTATTCTGTCTGTTACTACGCTTTTATCTTATATGTGCCCAGTCGGCCTATGATACCTACTGGGTACATTATGCTTCGCATTTGGTGCTCACCCTACTTCTGCATCTTCTGGTGCAGATCCTTGCGTGGGCCATCACCGCTAGATCATCGTGATTCATGTTTGGAGATCTTTCGGGGACTACTTCAGACTGAGGGTGAGATATTGGCGACCAAAGCTTAGCTTTAGTTTATTTTTTGCTTTATGTACTCTATTACCATTCAGAGACATCTGTATATATTGTTTTGGATCGTTTGTACTCCTTATATGTAGTTCTGGCTATATACTATGATACCAGGTCTTGGGGTTTTGTTTTGTTTCCGCATACATATATATATATTCCTGTTATCTATTCTCTTCATCTTGTTCCCTTACTTTTTTCTTTTTAAACTGTTCTTCCGCTTAGATTGTTAGACAGTAGCCCATTACTGACTGTTCTGGGCTACGAGGATTGGTTTGCTTATTGTGGGGTTGTAGGTTCCATCATGACAAAGAAATCGGGTCATGATAGCTTGGTATCGGAGCTCTAGGTTCACCGTTGTCATCGGTATAGGAGCCAATGATTAGTATAGTCCTGCGAATCGGGGTGGAGATGTCGGTACTCAATCTTTGGGAGGCTATAGTGACATGTTAGGAAATACAACTCCTTCATTGCTTATGTATCATGCGTAGTACCCTTGAAATTTATTGAAATCTCATTTGTTCTACTTATTCTTCCACATATGGTCCGTACGAGAGCGTCGGCGTCATGCGGAGGTGAGCCTCTGGCTCCAGCTAGCGGTCGGGGATGCCCTCGAGCAGCGGCACCTGCTAGAGCTGCAAGAGTTGAGATAGATCCTGAGAAGCATGTGGATCAAGGGGTAGGCCAGGTACCACCAGCTCCAGTACCAGCTCCATCACCCACTTCTGTGCCAGCCTCAGTCCCAGCTCAGTCTTCAGCCATTCGGGGTTTACTATTACAGCTTTTGGATATGATTGGAGAGCGGCCTTCTGAGGTAGCACAGACATCCGCTCAGGGGGCATCCCTGGGTGCGTAGAGTTCAGAAGTGCATCCTGCTACTGCGGCTCCCCGTACAGAGGTCATTTTGGTTCCATTAGTTGCACAACCTTTTACTCCTCATCCAGCTATGACAGAGTTGGAGCAGAAGGCGTTGGATAGGTTTTTGAGATTAGTACCTCTGAGGTTTGCTAGTACTTCTGGACAGGACCCACATGACTTTATTACTACATGTGAGGAGATGTTACATCATTCAGGTTTTTTGGAGACTCATAGGGTTGGTTATACTACATATCAGCTTGAAGGTCTAGTTAAGTTATGGTGGAGGGCACATGTTGCTTGCAGATCTTCTACGTCGCTTCATTTGACCTGGTTTAGGTTTTATGAGGCCTTTATGGCCAAGTTATTGCCTCAGAGTGATCATGAGCATCGCAGGGAGCAGTTTACTCACTTTATGCAGGAGTCTATGACTGTCTTGGAGTATGAGACCCATTTTAACCATCTAGCACCATTTGGAGCTATGATCATTTCTACCGAGGCAGATAGGATTCACAGATTTGTATGGGGTTTGAGGCCAGATATTGGGCAGCCAGCTGAGATATTGGTTGTTAGTGTCATGCGTTCCTTGCTCTATTGACTTCTAGACTTCGATTATTCATTCATTCTTAGATGCCTCATACGAGTGCGATAGAGGTTGGTTCCGAGGCTTCTGTGCCTGTTGCTTCAGTGCTTCTATCAGCACTAGGACTCTAGAGTGAGGCTTTACCGCACTAAATAGGAGGTGTGGGGTCAGCCCAAACTCCGATTGGATTTATAGAGACCTAAGCGCTTCAGGACACCGTGGCTAGGACTCTGAGTCCTCCGGTGAGTGTTTCAGTACCTGGTTCTGTGAGTGGTGCTTCAGTTATAGTTGAGCTTCTAGTTCTTCAGCAGGGTTGTCTGTCGGTATTGGTGTACTAGGTGAGATTTTCCCGTCGAACTTCATCTGGTATAGGCTATTTTTGGTGTGGTGAGCATGGGCACTTTACTAGGAATTGCCCCAGGATTGTGTATTCCAGACAGCCTGGTTGTTACCATTCTGGAGAGATTGGTTACCTTTATAGATATTGTCCCCGGCGAGGGCTGGTTAGGCCTTTAGTTTCGACTACTCAGTCCAGAGTTATATCCCATCAGCTTGATACTCCTCTTGGTGGGCCAGAGGTAGAGGTTCCTGATATAGTTGCTCCAGGTTGGGCTTTTGCTACTTTCGACTTGTGATAGTCCTGCTCGCGTTGCGATTCTATCCCTTCTGTCATTTATTTTCTTATATACCTACCTGCTATTTGTTTAAGTTGTTTGGCCACCCGAATCGTAGTACCGATATGTTATTTTATTGGTAGTTTATTCTTTAGTAGTGGATGGGGGTAAGTTAGCCTTGAGAGGTGTTTTCTCGGAGTTCTAGCTCATGGGTAGTTGTTGTTATTCTGTTTCTAGTCGGGTTACCCCTGTTTCATTATGATTCTGGACTTTTGGTTGGGTTTCCCTTGTTGAGCAATCCTAGATGGTTGTTGCCTAGGCCGTTATCTAGCGTGGCTAAATATCCGTGTGATGATTTAATGTATTACCGGTAGTTGGGCCGGAGTTAAGATTTTGCCTCAGTTGGGAGATATTAGTAATGCTAGTGTGCATAGATTGGTTTAGTCTCCCGAGTGTCTAGAGTCGACCCTCTTTGTTGATTAGTTCAGGAGGTTGGTAGGTATGTGGGTTGTTCCCATATTCTCCTCCACTTCCTCGTCCGTTGGGTGTTTTGTTGTATCCCTAGCTCCAGTTGGAATGAATCTTGATCGTAGTTCTTTCGATGAGCTCTGGATGTTGGCATCGTGATTGGGTCTTGACTTTAAGCACTTCCGACTAAGTGTTGATCGTAACCTCGTGGTTAGGTTGTATTTGTAAGCATTTCGGGTGAGTTGGGAATCTGGCCCATCCTTCTCTTGCCTTATTGAATTTGACATGTATAAGGTAATGGCTTCAGGTTCATATTCGAGAAAGGATTTGTAAGGTTTAGTATGTGCTAAGGAAGCATTTTTGTTTAGTTGAAAAAGAAGGGAGATAACTCTTTGTATGTGTTTATGTGTCCTCGTAGTTGACTGAGGTGGCGATGAAGGTTTTCTTTGGGATTGTGTGTTGGTGATTCGATCCAACCGTCTACACATTGCCGTGGGTTTTCCATCGATTGGTTTTTGTTTCAGTAGCAACTACGGTGTTGGCAATTTGCATATTCAGGCTTAGTTGGCTTGGGTTCTTACGGGTTCATTGGCAGCATCCTGGTTCGACCAAGGCTTTAGTTGGTAGTTTTGAAAGTCGGTGTTAAGAATCATAACTTGGCAGGTTATATCGAATGGTTTGTGGCAGTCTCTATTTGGTTGCAGCATCCTAGTGCCGGGAGGCAGTGGGTGCGGGTAACTTAGCTTTTTTACTTTAGTTGTGGATGCGGCTATTGGCCTTGGACACCTAGTCCTTGGCTAACCTCAGCAAGAGGTGAGATATTCTAGATTTCAGTAGTGTTCTAGTTAGTACGAGGTTCTTCTACCATGGTTGGACAGACTCAGCGGCGTAAGTTTGAGCTTCGGCAGTGGTGAATGCTTTATGTGGTCAGCTTGTGCGGGTTAAGACTAGCGAGGATATTTTGAGCTCTGATGATATGTAGAGACTGATAATAGCCATTTGTTTGCCCAGGATTTGAAAGCTTGTTTAATTGATTCCTCTGGAGTAGTTATTTATGTGGGGTTCTAGTGTTGGTTAGACTCGGACAGTATGGACAAGAAGTTCATTATGATATATGCTTCGAAGTGGTTGGTTGTTTGCATAACCAGTAGAGTAGTTGATTCGAGCCAAAGGAATGAGTTGAAAGTATATGCAAAAAAATTCTATGGCTAGATGGTAACTTTGAACCCCAGGCACCTTTTTCCTTTACCTTCGGGGTGTTTGGACGTGATATTCGTGGCATGGTGGACTTCTTTCTGAGGTGAGATTCTTTCTGGTAAACTTGGTATGGTTTTAAGGATTCAAGTTTTGTGTGTTGATAGCCTTGGTGCTCTAGTTTCGGTGTTGTGTAGGTGATTTTTGGTTAAGATTCTCGAGGTTCAGTTTGGGTTGGTAGATCTTTGGAGGTTAAAATCTAGCTTGGCTAGTAAGAAATTAAGGCTTGGTTGCTTTCTTTGGTTATGTTCTATTGGGTGCCGTCCGGTCGTGAAGGTTACCCGGGTTGTCCGAGAGAGTAGTACGGGCGTGGTATCTGTTGTCCTTAAATCTCTGGTATTTTGTTCCTTCCTGTCTTTCGGGGACGAAAGTCTTTTTAGTAGTGGATAATGTAATGACCTTTTTTGGTCATTTACACGTTTTTGCCTTTCTTGTACCATTAGAGCTTACTTGTAGCGGCCCAAGTCATGTATGGCTTGTCGGGACCGGTAGTTCGATGCCCGAGCCATTTGTTTGGTCTTTATGGCCGTTCCTCATTTTAGAGCATCAACTTTGGAAATCGTTGACTTCCGACAACATTCTTGGTAATATCAAAGAATTAAACCAAGGTTCTAGGTCAAAGGAATCCCTTACTCAAAAGTTTGAGTTAAAGAAATGCCTCGTGTAACACCTCGCCCGTTTGGAATGTTTGAAGTAACCTGTGCCTTTGGGGTAAGACTAATAGTGTCTAATATGTATTCTAGGTTGACTTCGCCGGTACAGCTGCAGTGGGTCTGTTGATGGGCATGATATATTGAGTGGAGTCAAATCATACACTAAAGGATAAAAAAAAAAGTGGCCACTGCTGCCCCCCGTGGGAGTCCGGTCCGTGTCTCAGTCCAAGTGTGGTTGATCATCCGAAAAGACCAGCTAAGCATCATTGGCTTGGTCAGCGAGGAAAAGAGCTCTTGCATCGTTAGCCGCTTTTCAACATTTCCTGCCTGAGTTGTTGACCATGGTAAGGCCAGGAGCTGGTTTGGGGAATCACGGGGCCTTACTTATTCAGGGGGGACTTGATAGGCTTTTGAAACTTCGATTCGTGACAGCTACTCATACGTGCCTAAGAGGCTTCCTTCCCGCCTTGACCCAGCTAAAGGTAAAGGTACTCCACAATTGTGGCTCTCAGAAAGAGTATTACAGGTTACTGTGTTTCGAGAACAGAGATCTGCAAATTAGGGAGAGAAAACATACATGTTTTTTTATTCCAATTTCTGGCCTTGCACCGACATCCAATGGACCATGGACTAAACGGCCACTGCCTGAAAGGACTATGTCCAGGGGACCGCCCCCTCCCCCCACCCACAAGGTACATCTCACGCCTATGGGCCGCTATAACTATCCAAGTGTCCCCGATCTTGAATTCCCTTATTTGCTGGTAAGGAAAGACCTAAAAGAAAGACCCGTGCCGTCTCAGCTTACTATTGATTGACTTGAGGTGGAATGTCGAACCCCCTCTGCTGCTGGCGGGCAGATGTATAATGTACTACTTCGATCCAGCAACTTCTTAGGAGTAGGTTTTGGCTTGGGAAAAACCCGTGGATGAGCGTAAAGAAGGAGTCCTTCTGCCAGTGTAGTCACTTCAGAAAGAAAATGATCCATGTGAAATTAAAGCAATTTCGCTTTTTCACAGGATTTTTCGTAACTCATGTCAGCATTCTCACATCTGATATCTCTAGGTCTTGTTACCAAAAACCTTCCCTGATTGAGAGAACGTTCCGCTACTGACACTTGAAAAAACATAGATAAAAAAAATGCGGATTTCCCTATTGATTAACCTCTAAAGCGGATAAGATCCAAAGAAGTCTATACCTGTAGATCAAAGAGGAGCTTCTACGTGAACATTTCTAACAGTGAGCGGGAGGTCGTCTCGCAACACCCCTATAGTTGATCTGCCACAGATTGAGGCATATCTTTTAGAGATGGTCACGTCAGCGGTAACAAGTGGATCATTCATGCGCAGACTTAACTGAAAAAGAAAGATTCCCTTTTCGACCTTCTTCCCTTGACTGGTGTTTTAGGTCTTCTTATCCAAGAGGACAATTTACTAAGAAGGATGTGTTATGAGGTATTATAATCGAAAAATGGTCGTATGATAAGTTTTGAAGTCAAGCAAGTTGCGAAACAAAAGTCGGAAAACGTTATTGTAAATTCCTTTAAGGAATTCTCTTCAAATTTGGGTTAAATATCTTGGGGTGTTTCTCCATATATATAAAGATTTAGTGGGCCCCCAATATACCAAATCGAAGGTCTACGAGTCTAGTTTCCAACGCACTGAACCGTTCATCCATACGACTTCAAAATAGAGAGATATTCACGTTTTCGTAAGACCGCGCAAGCAGACACGTCAAGGTGGGGCCCGCATCCTAAGTCGGTTTTGCTTTATAAAAGGTGTTCCAGCTTCGTTTTAATTCATCAAAATCACCCAAAAGCTTCAAAAAATCAGAAGGAAAGTCCATAAATAATCCATGGACTTTGATCCTTTCAATTCGGAAGTTTAACGGAAGTTGCTCTACGTCGCGAGCTCGTCATTTTGGTATAGTTTTCCCCGTTGATTTCATGGCGTATCTTCGTTGGTGTTGATGCAGCGAGCTAGCAGGTGTTTTCTGAGTATTTAGAAGTAGCTATGGAGTTATTATTGTGAGGTATGGATCCCGTACACTTATCTATTTGTTGGATCAAGATTTTAAGCTTCTAGTTATGAAAAGTTGTTGTTGCCGAGTAGTTTCTTGTTGATTTTGGATCTGTTTGTTGTTCCTTCAAGGAGGCAGGTTGTTAATCTTGGGATATTGAATATTTTTTTCAAGGATTCTATCCCCTACGACCCTCCTTCGATTTTATATGTTCTAGTATTGTTTTATGGATTTCTGAGCCACGAAGTGGTATTTTGGATTTGTGGCTTTGGACAGCCCCTTTATCTTGTTATATTTGGTTATTGTTGTAGTGTTCTGGTTGTGGTAAGGTGCTGGAGGGATTGGGATATTGTGCAATTCTTTTTGGGATCGCATACGATAGTGATTGGATTGGACAACGTGAATTACGCCTTGAAATAGTGCCTCGGGAGCTCGTCGCTCCATTGAGATGTGGTTAACATATTATTATTGGATGTAGCTGCCATTTCTTATTGTTATTGGCCTCATTTTATGTTTTGGAGTTGGCTGGTCGTGAGTGCGACATTAACACCTTATCAAATGGCTATGCCTCGTTCTTGCAGCCTCGTTGATTCTAGCAATTGTTCCATTACCTTGGTTGGTCAGGCTTCATAGAGACGCCTTTGGGACTTCAGTTGAAAGTGTTTTTGTAATTTGGAGCTTCCCAGAGCAGTTTGAGGCTGGACGACGTCATTCCCGCAACTAGTCATTGGATGACAGGTAGTTTATGGTTTTCCCCAATCTAGACTCTGCGTATATAGGCTATAACTGCATTAATTAGCATCCTTGGATGGGTTGTTATAGGTTGGTACCCCAGACCTTGTCCGTCTTTCGTCCGTCTATTTCATACGTTGTTTGTAGTATTCGCGTAGTAATGTATATTACCTTTGTGGTCCTGTGTGGCCTTGTATTGACTTTGGAACATAGATGGTGGGCTATTTGGGAATGTCCACGAGTCCCGGACATAGAGATTATCCTTTTAGGCTGGTTATGTCTGTTGAGTAGCTATTGGGCCTGTGCAGGGCTGATAGGAATTGTTGTGAGCCGTTGGGCTACTTTTATATTTGTGTGCGAGCATATCATCCATGAAAAAGGTTTTACCCTGCATGTTTTACTACAGTTTTGGCTGTGAGCCACTACTGACAGTTTTCCTAAATTTGCATGTGTCACGACCCGATTTCTCGGTCATGATGGCACCTACACCCCCCGGTAGGTGAACCAGTCCCTGTAGCCCAGAACAGCTAGTAATGGGCTACTATCTAACAAACATGAGAATAAAACGAATAAAATAGATAATATGAATGTAAATATATACAAATGCGGAAAACTAAACCAAACCCCAAGACCTGGTATCATAGTACAGAGCCAAACTACATACATGGAGTACAAGTAACCAAAACTATATATACAGATGTCTCTGAATGGAAATAGAGTACATGAAGCAAAAGATAAACTAAAGCTAAGCTCCGATCGCCAAGAGCCCACCTTCAGTCTGAAGTAGTCTTCAATAGATCTCCAAGCACGAATCTCAACGATCTACCGGCGATGGCCCACACTAGGATCTGCACCCAAAGATGCAGGGGGTAGGGGTGAGCACCAAATGCGAAGCATAAGGTACCCAGTAGGTATCATAGGCCGACTGGGCACATATAAGATAAAAGAGCAGTAATAGACAGAATAGAAGCAAGTAGTCACAGAAATCAACGAAAGGTACACAGGAACTAGCCCAGAGGGAAATCAACAGAACCACAGATGAGGCTAGTAAGCAGAATATACACACCAAAGGCACAGGTGAAAGTAAGAAACAACGCACCTGGGATCCTTGCAACAACAGGGTATACAAAATAAGTTTACAGAGTGGACGGTATACCGGTAACCTCAAATGTAAGAAGAAGAGAGAAAGAGTAATAATAGGCATGCTCAAGACATGAATCAACCCAACTAATCATAACAATCTCAAATCCAGAAACTAACACCCTAGCAGTACCAATCTCATACTTATCCATAATAGAGAACCATTCTGTAAATAAATAGCAAAAGTCTACCTACAGTCCCTCGGCCGCCCATACAACCGAGGAACACAACCAAGTGAAAACAAACCCTCCGGCATCCCATACTACCGGAGCGTACAATCAGCAAACAGCAAACAAGGGTGGAACCTCAAACCATGAATGATATGATGCATGAAGATCTCAAGTGCCATAGTATCTCTGTATGTACCTCCTCCGGCGCCGATCCGGCCCAGCAGGTAGGTTCCATGGAAGGTCTCTGCCCGTATACCTCTACTCCCCCGTATACCCCTCTTCCGGCACACGCAGCTCGTAGCTCCTGGCCCGGATAGCAAGGTCCATGGAGGTCCTCGACCCCATACCAAAACTCAGTATCAGAACATGTATCAAGATAGAGTCCCAGTCTCAATATCAAGATATAAAACCAGTCTCGAATATGCATGCCCAGACCCTGTCCAGGACTAAAAATAGTAGGAAAATATCTGAAAACCCCCTCCAAGGGTGCCCGGGCGTCGCCGGGTCTAAACAGTAAAAAGTCATCTCATGTGCTCGGTCCAACCGAGACTAAAAAATCATATCAAGTAGTAAGAAACTCAACGAGCACTCCGGCCCTGCCGAGTCTAGTGATAATCGTAAAACTGATGATTTAAACCACAAGTGAAATCAACCATTTCCAAATCATTTCCATCAAAAACGGCCCCCCGGGCCATGCAAGGTTTAGAAAATAGTGTCAGTAGGCCCAAAGCCAAAACCACTGTAAAACATCGATAAAACCTCTTTATATGCAGGGAAATGATATGCTCACACACAACAATAGCTGCCAACAGCTTACAATCAACCTACCGACCCTGCACAGGCCCACAGCTACTCAGCAAGCATAACCAGCCTAGAAGGATAATTCTATGCCCGGGACTCGCGGACATTCCCAAAATCCCACCTTCTATGTTCCAGAGTCAACAAGGCCTCGCAGGACCACAAGAGTAAATAAAATATATCCGCAAATACTACAAACAACGGAGGAATAAAAATAGCGGACATGAATAAAGCGGTCAAGGTATGTGGTACCAACCTAATAAACCAACCCAAGGATGCCCATTAATACAATTTTATTTTATATATACGGAGTCTGGGAAAATTAAACCGTAACCTACCTGTCGTCCGACGACAAGCTGCTGGAACAACGATGTCCAAGCTCGAACCACTCCGAGAAAATCCAAAACTAAATCGGAATCGGATTCGGATTTGGGACGGAATAACTTGACGTAGATAATTAATTTTCTACAACAATTTAATTTAACCACAACATTAATTGGTCCCACCAATTCCCCTGGAGCAGCTATGTAAGTGATGTGCTTGTTGAGAAAGAATGAAATCCCTCTTCCAGGAACTATGTTTAATATATATTACATACTGTACATTAAGTTAGGTTGGTGATTCACACTAGGAGTGACACCACACCAATTAGTGGGCTGCTGGCCACTCTCTCCACCTCCACGTGTTGTGGAGGTGGCAGTATTTAATATTTTTCAGCCCGGTATGTATGTATTCGGGTATTACATAAATTCGTGATAAAAGAAATATAGTATTTTAAATATACCATAATTATTAGAAAATCATTTCCAATAAATCCTACTATATTATAATAATAATTTTCAACATAATTAAATTTACTATCTCCGTTAAAATATTACGGAGTATAAAAACTTTATAAAATAAATACTTAAACCATTAAAATATTTTGAAAAGGCAATACTAATATAGTTTTTACCAAATTCAACTTTTAAATAATTATTTCAAATACACGCACGATGCTAATGAAGTTCTTAAGTTTAGGCTCGTAATTTGCCTACGCACGATTTTGATATTCAAGAATTATCTCGGGATCCTCCCTTATATTTTATCACTGTTTCGGAACTGAAATGGCATTTTAAAACGTAAAATTGAAGCTTAAATCGGGTTAACCCCGACCCGATTCGCGACCCGGTTCGCAACCCCGTTTTCTGCCAGACAGTCCGCGGTAAAACAGTCATAACTCTTTACTCCGAGATCCGTTGGACGTGCGGTTTTGTGCGTTGGAAACTAGACTCGTAGACCTTCGATTTGGTATCTCGGGGGACTTCTAACTCTTTATATATTGGGGGAAAATCCCCGATACATTTGACCCAAGGTTCAGAAAATTTTGTTAAAGGTCTTACGATATCTTTTGTCGATTTGCTTGACTTCAACACTTAACGTGGAAATGACCGGATGGGTCATTACAGCATGGCCCTGGGGGCCCATTTTTGGTACTGTTGTTGATAGAAAAGGGGATTTTTGGATGTTTTTGCACTGGTTTTATTACTGGTACTAGTCTCTGTGGGGCAGAACACCAGACTTGATTTTATTACTGATACTAGTCTCTGCGGGGCAGAGCACCAGACTTGATTTTATTACTGATACTAGTCTCTGTGGGGCAGAGCACCAGACTTGATTTTATTACTGATACTAGTCTCTGCGGGGCAGAGCAATAGACTTGATTTACTATAGTTTTTGACCCGGTTATGCCCGGGCACCCTTGGAGGGGTTTTTGAGGCATTTTCTACTACTTTAGTCCTTGACGGGGTCTGGGCATGCATACTTGAGACTGGGTCTCTATCTTGATCCCGGACTTGCTTCCGGATGACATGTCTTGATACTGAGTTTTAGTATGGGGTCGGGGACCTCCATGGACCTTGCTGCTTTGGGCCTGGGGCTTTGGGATACGTGCACCAGAGGGAAGGGTATACGGTGGAGTAGAGGTATACAAGATGAGTCCTTCCATGGAACCTTCCTGCTGGGCTCGATTGGCACCGGAGGAGGTATATACAGAGGTTCTATTTCACACATCATATCATATCATATCATATCATATCATATCATATGATGCATTGGATTCCACCCTTGTTTGGTGTATGTTCAGTGTACGCTCTGGTAGTATGGGATGCCGGAGGGTTTGCTTTCACTTGATTGTATTCCTCGGTTGTATGGGGGGCCGTTGAGAATGTAGGTAGACTATATTTACTCCTGTCTTTATTTAGAGCTTGTCTTGGCACCCGGTTCTTGAAAGATTAGTGATGGCTAGCCTATTGAGGCTTTGGTTGTGGGATTTTTTATTATTGAGAGGGCTTTAGAGTCCTATTTTATTGAGGCACTTTTGTGTGGCCTCCTGAGCAGAGTGTGCGACTCTGGCTCTATCCTTGTGGGAAGTTGAGTGGTATCTCTCAGTTATTGTGGCCTAGTTATTTCATCCTAGGGTTGTACTTGTGAGGTGATTCCCTGGTTATGCTATCATGGGATTGGATTGGTGTTATGACTTCCTTATACTCGTTGATTCCATTTTGAGTATGTTTGATTGCTCTCCGTCTTTTCCTTCTACTTGAGATTACCGGTATACCGCCATTTTCTCAACTCTCTCTCTACTTGCTTATATTATTGTGCAAGGACTCCAGGTGCGTTCTCCTGTCCTTCACCTGTGATTATGTGTAATTGTATCTCTGTGCTAGCATGTGTTACTTGAAGCTCTTGGTTATGGATGATCTGTGCTAGCTCCTTGTGCCTAGCTTATTGCCTCATTGACTGCCTTCTTGCTGTCTGTTACTTACTATTTTTATATCTTATATGCGCTCAGTCGGCCTATGATACCTACTGAGTACCCGTGGTTTTGGTGCTCATACTACACTTCTACACTTTTTTGTGCAGATATTAGCTGAGTTTTCTCCGTTGATCACATTGGAGACTCGTGCAACTTTTGGATCTTTGAGACTAGGGTGAGCGCCTGACGGTCAGGGCTTGTCTACATCTCATCTATTGTACTGTTGCTCCTTGTACTTTCGGAGGCAATTTATGTTGTATTTTGTTACTACTAGCACTTGTATCCTATTAGAAGCTTATGTACTATTGATACCAAGTCTTGGGGTTGGTGTAGTTTCCTTTATGTATTTATATTTGTATTTTGCTTTCGCTTATTTCTGCTTGCTGGTGCGTTTTGGTTAGGTAGAAGCCCATTACTAACCGTTCTGGGCTACGGGAATTGGTTTGCCTACTAGGGGATTGTAGGTGCCATCATGAATTGAGAAATCAGGTCGTGACACTCGTGATCGCGATGAAGGACCCCTAGCATCTATTTAAGCGACCAACTTCATTTTCTCCTCCATTAAATCAAAATTCTCCATTATTTTGACCTTCCAAGAGCTGGTTTAAGACTAGAGTCCACTCTCAATTATTCTGGTAAGTTCCTCCTAACCCCCTTCTCCTTTTCCGTCCTTAATTCATGTTTCATTCTGTATAATTTTTCATTGATTCCTTGTTTAAATTCCTTGATCAAAGTGGACTTTGGGGCTGTTTTGGGTCCCAAAATGAGTCCCGTTCATGCTCAAATTTTGGGCATGGGTTTGTAAACCTGCTGTAAACATAATTGTAATTTGTTTTTCCCATTTCATCGCACGAGCCTCAAGGGTCATTTTTTAACCCTATTTTTGGCCCAAATTATTTTATAGCAATATGGGTGTCATTCTTCTCATCTTGACACCTATATTATGTTCTTGATAGCGTGGCAATATTCTGAGGCTGTTCCAAAGGGGAAGGTACATGAGTGATGGTTCGTGCTTTCAGTTGGGCCCTGAGGTAGGTTACGGTTTACTTAGTTTAGACTTAGCTTAGTTAGATTTATATATTATGAGTTGCAGGAACGTTAGGCTAGGTTTATGTTAGAATTAGGCTAAAATCTTGTTTCTGCTCTTTTTGGCTATTTTTTGGGACTGTAGAATAGTATTCCCATGTTTATCCTTAGCATAGGAGCTGGTTGAATTGTCGTGGCTAGCTTAGAATCCTTAGAATGATTTCAAGAGGTTTTAGAGTCAGAGTAGGTGCTTTTAATTTTTTTTCCTGCTTATTTTCCATTTTCGGCAATAGCGTGGTTAAGACGGAATTCTAGGTCAGTTATCTTATTTGGAGGGTGTTTTATCCTAGTTGATTTAGTATTCTCTGAGCTTGGCATTATATCTCTTACTGCATTGCATGGTAAATGAATTGGAAATGATGAAAATATGAGGTTTTCAGTTCAAGCATGAGATTTTTACTTAACCACTGGTTTTTGAAAGAATGGAAAGTACCACTATAAATACCGGTTCGAGGGACATTTCTAGACCTTTTATCTATTTTTACTTTCTTGTTGATGAGTCCAAGGTATGATTATGGGTGACCTAAGGAGCACATATCTAGATTTTACTTCTATGCATATGTTGATGAGCTCGAGGATACATTTCGGGCACCCTGGGTACGACATACCGAGTTTTACTTTTCTTCATTAGCCATATTCTGCATCATATCATCTCACAATGCATTGCATTGCTTATATGTACTTGGAGTGATTTTGCTTTTATTATCATTATTATTTTCGCTGTCAGTTTAGATAGTATTTCTTTCTGTTAATAACTAGATTTAGATGGATCCCTGTGAATAGTTTACTTTCTTGTGTCTTATAATAAATATTATATTTCTGAGCTCGGTTGGCCTATGATGCCTACTGAGTACCCATTATTTTGGTACTCATACTACACTTTGCATCTTTTTTTCTGATGCAGCACCTAGTAAGAGCCACACTCGTTGACCCTCCAGTCGTTCATGGCTAGCTACTGTTCGGATCACGGTGAGATCCTAGCATTTGGAGATCCTTTATTGCTTTCCCTCTACATATTTGTCTATATTTTTGTATTTAGGATAGACAACACTTGTTTTATAGCTATTCTGTACTTTAGACACTCTTGTATCGGTGACACTAGGCCCCGGGTTAGTCATGTAGATGTTTTGTCTTCTCAATCACTTTAGTGCCATTTTGTATATTTATTGTTGTTGGTATGCATATATACTGTTGGCCCCTTCTTGTATGATTCTATCATTTATTTCATTATTTAAATTGTTTTACTATACTTCCACATTCTTAGGTTGGCTTGCCTATCGAGGGGTTATATAGGTGTCATCGCAACCTAATTTTGGGTCTTCACAAAGTGTTATCAGAGCTCTAGGTTCACCGGTCTCAATAGTACAAGAGAAGTGTCTAGTAGAGGCTCGTAGATAAGTATGATGACGTCCATATCTTATCTACGAGAGGTTATAGGGCATTCCTAGGAAAGATTACATCTTGTTTGATTTCTTATCGTGCGTCCTTGACCTTATAACGTTCTAAGTATCTTTTGTTTCACTCTTTCTTAGATTTTCAGATGAGATTAGCAGAAGGTGAATATGAAACCCCCTGCATCTACAGTTAGAGCCCTAGTTAGGCTATGGGTTAGAGGTCGACGGTCGATGTATAGGATAGGTTGCTGTGCTAGCTCAGGCCCCTACTATATTACCATTGCCAGAGCCTGATATTGGGGTTGATGAGGTAGATTATGAGCCAAAGGGTGTGTGGCCAGCCTAGCCTCAGTCAGGTTTCGTGGCTTCTCCAGTACTAAAGGACACATTGGTTCACTTGCTTGGGTTTCTTGAGTGTATGTCACATGATTAGTTCCCAGGTCAGAGATGAGGCTCAGACTTCAGCCCAGGCAGCGACACAGGGTTCAGGAGTGTAGCCTGCTACTGTGGCTCCCCGATTAGAGGTATTGCCAGTTCCTACTATTACCCACCTATCCTAGCTAGGTCCGTTATGTCTTCTGAGTTGAAGAAGATGCTTATTAAGTTACTGAGGTTGGGTCCCCTAAGGTTTTCTGGTGCTTCTAGGGAGGATACACACGAGTTTCTAGCTAGTTGCCAGGAAAGGTGTTACGCCCCAAGGCTAACTCCTGGACGTAACACGGGACCTAGGACCACGAGTGCCTCGAGATAACCCTTGGTCATAGCATAAATTAGGTATATCAATTTAACATAGCAGAAGCATGATCAAAGAATTTAGAAACATAAATATATATATTTAGTCAAGTCGAATGGGAAGTACAATCCAAAGAGGAGACTCGAACACTGTCTATGTCTGAAAAGCCTCTAAACCAACATATAGAGCCGATGGTACAAGACCCCAACTGACTCAACAATCTAAAGGAAAGATAGACAACATAACTAGAATGGAAACCGGCCTTCGAACCATGAGGACTCACCAATGCGGACTGGATATCCAACTTCGTCTATCCATGAGCCTCAAGGAAACATCGGAATCTACATCATCAAGAGGATGCAACACAAAATATGCGTCAGTACTATAGGATGTACCGAGTATGTGAGATATGCATGATCATGATAAAAACATACTTAAAACATGCATAAGGTGAACCTTTTCATAAATAAATAGCATAAGAGAATTATCAAGATATAAGACATAAAACATGAAGCAAGGTTAAAATTCAAAGTATGATATCCTATAACTTCATAGCTTGAAAATAATCATGTGGGAGTTTCTCTTAACTAACATAAACCATGCTGAGCTACATGGAGTCCAATGTCATGCACCCACACTAAAAAAGGTTGTCCTAACCGGCCAAAGTTAGAACCATGTTCATAAGGATCCTTTCATAAGTCACGGTGGCAACGTAGTTTTGGACATCGGTTATCTAGAATCCTCATTGCTCGGTGCTAAATACTACTCCCAAAACATATAGCATAAGGCTCACATACATGTGACATATCTAGATGTCAAGCTTGTTCATAAACATGTTCATAACTCGGATCTTCATACTACTCACAAATCTTGGTTTAGAATATAATTCATGAGCATTGATGGCACAACGGGTGTCTTGCATTGCATAATAGTTCATAACTTGAAAACTTGCATGACACTAGTTCAATTTCATAATAACATATACTTTCATAAAACATAGAAACTGGGCATGCATTTGCTTGAAATTCATGAAATCATGCTATCAATTTGCCCAATTTTCTTAAATCACTTCATGCATGTAGGATTTACCATAATGGACCTTCAACTCATGAAATAGGAAGTCATACGTAAAAACTCATGCAAAATCATGCAATTTAATGAAATTTCATAATAAAATCATGAGAAGGTAATTTATGACAAAATCCATAAGAATTGGGTAAGAACCCTATTTTGAAAGTTCATGAAATTACAATTTGAAATTTTTGGTTCTAGGCACAAGGGTGAAAGGAACCCATTGTTGAATACACACATACCTTGATTGGAGTTAACCCATTTGAAATTGAAGAGATTAGGAGACTTGAACTTGGAGCTTGAGACCTTGAGCTTGAGACAGTTCTTTTCCTTTTTGGGAGATGAATGACGTAATGAGGAGGGACTTAGGCAAATAGGTTTAGAATTCATGCTAAAAATGGTAAAAATGACCTCACTTAGGAGTTAAAAGGGTGGGCAACGGCTGAAATACCCTTGGGACTTAATTAAGAAAAAGCTGATTTAAAACTCGGCTTCAATTTCCACGAGTCTCTCCCACAGACCGTAGAACTAACCACGACTCGTGAACTAGAGTCGTGGTTCCTGGGCCAAAATTTTGGGCTGTGGATTATCTTTCACGGATTAATAGGACGACCCATAGAAACATCTATGAGTCGTGGAACCAATCCGTGGTTCCATTGGAAATGGACAGTCTCTGTCTGATTTCCATGGGTTGGTACCACGAACTGTGAAACTGACCCGTGGTCCTCAAACCTGAGGGTGGTCTGCAGGACTAGAATCACGAGTCCTTTCCATGACTTGTGGAACTTTCCACGGCTCGTGAACTTGACCAATGATCCCTGGAAGTTTAAAATTCTGAAAGCTTCTAAGTTTAAAAGTGAATCGATTTCCGAAGTGTTATAATATCTCCCCCTTAGGATCATTCATCCTCGAATGAAGACTAAACAAGGAAAACTGGAGAGAAGATAGCCCAACCAACAACAACAAAGCATGAAAACTGAAGGGTAATCATTAATATGAGGGTCGAAACATGAATGCACACTAGAATCATGAGAGGAACTGATGGAGTAGGGTCGGAGGGACGTACAAAGTAGGAAACTATTACCTCAGGACAAAATGGAATTGGAAGGAAAGATATGAGGGTACTTGTCTTTCATGGATGATTCTGCTTCCCAAGTAGCTCCCTCAACTAGCTGATTCCTCCAAAGGACTTTCACCGAAGAGACTTTTTTGTTTCTCAACCTCTGAATCTGACAAAATTTATCGCTTCCCATTTCCAAGTGGGAAGGTCAATATCCTGAATCATGCCACCCGGTCGTTGGTGCTCTACCTTTACTTGCTGACAGTTGGGACACTTAGCCATAAAACCGGCTATGTCCCTCTTCATACCATTCAACTAATAGACTTCTCGTAGATCACGGTACATGTTGGTGGCACCGAGGTGAATGAAATATCTAGAACTATGAGCCTCAGTGAAAATCTATTGGTGCAACCCATCTACATCTGGCACACATAGTCGACCCTGATAATGAAGCATACCATCTCCCCTTTGGGAGAAAACCTCAACCCTTTGCTGATTGACTGCACCCTTAAGCTGAAGTAAAATGGGATCACTGTCTTGCTTTGCCTTCACTTCTGCTACCAAGGATGATTCGGAACCATTTTGAACAATAACACCACCTTCTGTCGAGTCCATAAGGCAAACTCCCAATCGAGCTAGTCTATGAACCTCTTTAACCAATTCCTTCCTTCCTTCTTTGACTGAAGACACACTACCCATCGACAATCTACTAAGTGCATCCTCCATAATATTGGCCTTACCTGTATGGTAAATCACACTCATGTCATATTACTTAAGAAACTAAAGCCATCTCCTTTGTCCCAAATTCAATTCCTTTTGGGTGAACACATACTGAAGATTTTTATAATCGGTGAATACATCCAAGTGCACCCTATACAAGTAATGTCTCCAAATCTTCAAAGCAAAGACCACGACTGCTAATTCAAGATCATGAGTAGGGTAGTTCTTCACATGAGTCTTAAGTTGTATCGAAGCATAAGCAATCACTTTACCACGCTGCATAAAAACACAACCCAAACCAATCCTAGAAGCATCATAATTCATAAGAAAATCATCTAGGCCCTCGGGTAGAGCCAATATGGGGGCTGTGGTCAATCTAGTCTTCAATTCCTGAAAGTTCTTCTCGCAAAGGTCAGACCACTGAAATTTCATCTTTTTCTGAGTCAATCAGGTCAAAGGGGCAGCAATGGAAAAAAAATCCTCCCACAAACCTCCGGTAGTAACTAGCCAAACCCAAAAAGCTTCTAATATCAGATGGGGAAGTGGGTCTAGGCCAGTTCTTTACTGACTCTATCTTTTGAGAATCAACCCGAATACCATCTTTAGTCACAATATGACCCAGAAAAGCAACAGACAACATCCAAAACTCACACTTGCTAAACATAGCAAATAACTGTCAATCCTTGAGAGTTTGCAACACAACACTCAAATGGTCCGCATGCTCCTCCTCACTCCGATAGTAGATGAGGATATCATCAATGAAAACAATCACAAACATGTCCAGATACTGCTTGAACACGCGGTTCATCATGTCCGTAAAAGTTGCAGGAGCATTCGTTAGATCGAAAGACATAACAATAAATTCATAATGACCATACCAAGTCCTGAAGGCTATTTTTTGAACATCACACTCTCGAACACAAGCCTGATGATAACCGGATCTAAGGTCGATCTTGGAGAAGAAACTAGCACCATAAAGCTGATCAAACAAATCATCAATCCTAGGAATGGGATACTTATTCTTAATTGTGATCTTGTTCAACTGACTGTAGTCAATACACATTCTGAGGGAACCATCTATCTTTCACACGAATAAGATCGGATCACCCCATGGAGAAATTCTAGGCTTGAAGAAACCGTTATCAAGAAGATCCTTCAACTGATCCTTTAACTCCTTAAGTTCAGCGGGATCCATCCAATAAGGATGAATAGAGATAGGATTTGTATCCGGAAGAAGATCTATCCCAAAATCGATTTACCTCTCGGGAGGGACTCCAGGTAGATCCTCGGGGAACACTTCTGGGAATTCATTCACAATGGAATAGACTGAAGGGATGGAGTTTCGAACTCCGTGTCCACAACCAGAACTATATGATAAATATACCCTTTTGAAATTATCTTTCTAGTCTTAAGATAAGATATGAAATGACCTTTCGAAGATGGGGGACTACCTTGCCATTCTAAGATGGATTCATTTGGAAACTTGAAACTGAAAACCCGAGTACGACAATCAACAGAAGCATAACAAGCGTGTAGCCAATCCATACCAAGAATAACATCAAAATCTGTCATCTCCAACTCTACTAAATAAGTTGAAGTGACTCTATGAAGGACTGAGATAGGGCAATTTTGGTAGATCATTTTGTCTAGGAATGAATCACCAACAGGAGTAAATACACAAAAGGGTTCTAAAAGCAATTCAGGACATACTTAGAATTTTCATGTTATATAAAGGGTCACAAAAGATAAGCAGGCATCGGGGTCCAACAAAGCATACACATCGAAATAAAATACTTTCAACATACCAGTAACAACATCTAGGGCACCCTTCTAGTCCTGACGTGAGGACATAGCATAAAGGCAGTCCTAGCACTGATCACCAGAACTAGAAGTTGTGCCCTACTGGGTTGGTCAACCTACTAGGGATGCTGGAGAAGACTGAGCCCTACTACCTCTCTGCCCCTTCTTAGCTGAAGGGAAGTCTCTAATCATGTGTCTAACCTATCCACACCCAAAGCATGCACCTGTGCCCAAATGACACTCTCCCGAGTGAGTCTTCCCAAACTTGCTGCAAATAGGGTGGGAAGATCCCTTAGCAACACTCCCCTTAGACTATGATAGGAACCAGATCCTCTACCAGTCTAATCATGATGAGGCTGTTGGGCCTAGGTAGGAGCACTAGCAGAAGAATGGATGGGTCCTGATGACTTCTTCTGGAACAAGGAGCGATGTCCACCACAAGACCTCTGATGACCAAAACCTGAACCCTTGGATCTTGCCCTCTTGTTCTCCCTAGCCATCTCCCTAAACCTGTATCCCTCAATTTGGTGAGCATGGGTCATGAGTCTGGAAATGAACATACCACTCAATAGTATAGCAGACCTACACTCCTTCTTCACCAAATTTGAAACCCCGATAAACTAACTAATCTGATTATGCGGGTCCACTACCATAAGGGGGCATACATAGACAACTGAGTGAACTTCAAACTGTACTCTTGAACAATTATAGATCCCTGCCTCAAGTTCACAAACTCTTCGACCTTCGCTTGCCTTAACTTTTGGGGAAAGAACTGGTCGAGGAAAACCCTCTTGAAACACTCCCAAGTCACAGGGACCACGTCCCTAGCTCTAGATTCCTTCAATTGCGTGAACCAGATATGAGCTACATCCTTGACTTGATAGGATGCCAACTCAACACAATCAACACCAACCACTTGCCTTACAGCAAATATTTTCTTCACTTCATCAATAAAATTTAGTAGAACCTCATTCACTTTCGAACCCCAAAACTCCGAATGGTTCATACGGACAAAATCACGAACTCGAGCTGCTACCCCACCTTGAGGGTGGACGGGGATAGGAGCCAGCTGGTTGGCCTGAGAGGCCAAGGTCTGAGCTAGCAAATGGATGGCATTCATAAACTCCTCATTCGTGACCTTGGGGGCCAGAACTGGAGGAGAGGAATTCTGAGCTGCTCGGTGAGGCATAGCACATTAAGAAATAATCTGAAATGTACAAGGTAAGGATTAGAGGAACATTAGAGTTAATCTCTATTGCATGATATGATCATGAAAGAAGTGAAGTTTTATAAGACACCTTATAGATTCCCTCTCATATGTGTGGCGCGCTTCACACACATGAAAGAGACTCTACTCGATGTAGCTTTCAAACATCCTAGGACGCTTGAACCTGAGGCTCTAATACCAAGTTTTTCATGCCCCGAGGCTACCCTCTGGACGTAACACGTGACTCGGGACCATGAGTGCCCCGAGCTAACCCTTGGTCATAGCATAACTCAGGTATATCAATTTAACATATAGGAAGCATGATAAGAGAATTTCGAAACATAAACATATATATATAGTCAACTCAAATGGGAAGTACAATCCAATGAGGAGACTTGAACACTGTCTATGTCTGAAAAAGCCTCTAAACCAACATATAGAGCCGATAGGACAAGACCCCAACTGACTAAATAATCTAAAGAAAAGATAGACAACACAACTAGAATGAAAACCAGCCCTCGAACCATAAGGACTCACAAATGCTGACTTGATATTCGGCTTCGTCTAGCCACGAGCCTAATGGGAAACACCTAACTCTGCATCATCAAGAGGATGCAGCCCAAAATATATGTCAGTACTATAGGATGTACCGAGTATGTCAGATATGCATGATCATGATAAAACATGCTTAAGGTGAATCTTTTCATAAAGAAATAGCATAAGAGAATTATCAAGATATAAGACATAAAACATGAAGCAAGGTTAAAATTCAAACTATGATATCCTATAACTTCATAGCTTGAAAATAATCTGTGGGAGTTTCTCTTAACCGACATAAACCATGCTGAGCTACATAGAGTCCTATGTCATGCACCCACACTGAAAAAGGTTGTCTTAACCTGCCAAAGTTAAAACCATATTCATAAGGATCCTTTCATAATCCACGGAGGGCAACCTACGATGGCAACGTAGTTTTGGACTTGGGTTATCTAGAACCCTCATCACTCGGTGCTAAATACTACTCCCAAAACTTATAGCATAAGGCTCACATACATGTGACATATCTGGATGTCAAGCTTGTTCATAAACATGTTCATAACTCAAATCTTCATACTACTCGAGAATCTTGGTTTAGAAAATGATTCATGAGCATTGATGGCACATCGGGTGTCTTGCACCGCATAATAGTTCATAACTTCAAAACATGCATGACACTCGTTCTATTTCATAATAACATATACTTTCATAAAATATAGGAACTAGGCATGCATTTGCTTGAAATTCATGAAATCATGATATTAATTTTCCCAATTTTCTTAAATCACTTCATGCATGTAGGATTTACCATAATGGATCTTCAACTCATGAAATAGGAACTCATATGTAATAACCCATGAAAAATCATGCAATTTAATAATATTTCATAATAAAATTATGAGAAGGTAATTTATAGCAAACCCCATAAGAATTGGGTAAGAACCCTAATTTGAAATTTCATGATATCACAATTTGAAATTTGGAGTTCTGGGCACAAGGGTGAAAGGAACCCATTGTTGAATACTCACATAGCTTGATTGGAGCTAACCCTCCTGAAATTCAAAAGATTAGGAGACTTGAACTTGAAGCTTGAGACCGTGAGCTTGAGAGAGTTCTTTTTCTTTTTGGGAGATGAATGAGGTAATGAGGAGGGACTTAGGCTAATAGGTTTAGAATTAATGATAAAAATGGTCAAAATGACCTCACTTAAGAGTTAAAAGGGTGGGTAATGGCTGAAATACCCTTGGGACTTAATTAAGAAAAAGCTGATTTAAAACTCGGCTTCAGGTTCCACGGGTCCCTCCCATGGACCGTAGAACTAACCATGGCTCATGTACTGGAGTCCTGGTTCGTCGGCCAAAATTTTAGGCTGCAGATCATCTTTCACGGATTAACAGGACGACTAGTGGAAACTTCTATGAGTCATGGAACCAATCCATGGTTCCATGGGAAATGGCCACTCTCTATCTGATTTCCACGGGTTGGTACCATGATCCGTGGAAACATCCACGAACCGTGAAACTGACTGGTGGTCTTAAGACCTAAAAGTGGTCTGCAGGACTAGAATCACGAGTCCTTTCCATGACTCATGGAACTCGCTATGGCTCGTGGACTTAACCCGTGATCCCTGGAAGTTTAAAAATTCTGCAAGCTTTTAAGTTTAAAAGCTGAATCGATTTTCGAGGTGTTACAAAAAGTTACATAACCTTAAGTTGGTTGAGTCTCATAGGGTAGATTACATCGTATTTCAGTTGGATGGTCTAGCAAAATAGTAGTGGAGGTCTTATATAGCTTGCAGACTAGTCGAGTCACCTCCGCTTACTTGGGCACAATTCTCCGTAGCTTTTTTAGAGAAGTATGTACCGTGTAGCTTGAGGGAGAGATTGATGGATGAGTTCTCCAGGTTGGAGTAAGGCTCCATGTGTGTCTCAGAGTATGAGTTCCATTTCTATGAGTTGGCTAGGCATTCCACCATGATTCTACCCACGAAGTATGAGAGGGTGCATTGCTTTGTTTGAGATTTGACTTTATAGCTCTGTTTGGTTATAGAGGGTATGGTAGCATCATGCTAGTCCTTCCTGGAGGTGGTAGACCATGCCTTCACTATTTAGGGTGTACTTGACGGGCCCAAGGGCGCACCTATAAGAGGCCCCGCCATCAGGGTAGTTACAGTGGCTCAAAAACACGTGGCAGAGGCTTCATTAATAAGGGTCAGCATCAGAAGTGTTTCCAGCTGATCTGGCCTATTCAGGTACTGAGGGTTAGAGTAGTCAGGTTTTGATTAAGTCTTTGCAAGGTGCTTATTCTGGTTCCACAGGCCGTGGTAGTCATTCAGATTCAACCGAGTCACTGCAGCAGGGTATGGTTGGCTGGGGTTGTTATGAGTGTGGCATGTTAGGACACTTTTCTAGGGAGTGACCTTTAGTGCAGCATTGTAGGGGACATAATCAGCTAGTTAAGGCCCCACAAGCCCCAGAACCACCGCCCAGAGGCGATGCACAGGGTAGTAGTAGTGGTCCCTAGGGTACTCGAGGTGGTCCTCAGTCAGTAGATTGGGCAGTCATGGAAGTCAGAGTCATATTTATGCATTTTTGGGCTTTCTAGAGGATGAAGCTTCAGATGCTGTCATCACAGGTACAATCTCTATTATTCATCGGTCATCTTCTGCTTTGTTTGATTCAAAGTCTACATTCTCCCATGTGTCTGTTTATTATGCTACTCGTCTGGAGTCTGCTTGTGAGTTATTTCCTATGCCTTTGCATGTATCTACCCCAGTAGAAGATTATTTAGTAGTGGATTATGTATATCGGACTTGTGTGGTGACTATTCTGGGGTATGACACATGAAATACCATCTCTAGTCATAATATGACTAAGAAAAGCAATAGACTGCATCCAAAACTCGCACTTTCTAAACTTAGTGAATAACCGTCGATCCTTGAGAGTTTGCAACACCACTCTTAAATCGTCCGCATGTTCCTCCTTACTCCGAGAATAGATAAGAATATCATTAATGAATACAATCATGAACATATCCAAATACTTCTTGAACACATGGTTCATCAAATCCATAAAGGCTGCAGGAGCATTCGTTAGTCCAAAAGATATAACCATAAATTCATAATGACCATACCGATTTCTGAAGGCTATCTTCAGAATGTCACACTCTCAAACACAGAGCTAATGATAATTGTATCTATGGTCAATCTTAGAGAAGTAACTAGCACCCTGAAGCTGATCAAACAAGTCATCAATCCTAGGAATGAGATACTTATTCTTGATTGTGACCTTGTTCAACTGATGGTATTCAATACACATTCTGAGGGAACCATCTTTCTTTTGCACGAATAATACTCGAGCACCCCGTGGAGAGATGGTGGGCCTGATAAAACCCTTATCAAGAATGTCTTTTAACTGATCTTTTAATTCCTTAAGCTCCGCTAAAGCCATTTTATAGAGAGGAATAGAGATAGGATGCGTATCTGGAGGGACTCCAAGAAAATATGGAGGACTGACAATGTCTAGATACGAACAGAGGAAAATAGCCTAAATCTGTATTATCAAGAGGATACAGCACAAATATGCATCATTACTATAGGATGTACAGAGTATGTGGGATATGCGTAAATGTAGTAAAACGTACTTAAAACATAGTTAAAACTGAATCCATGCATAATAAGAAAAATCATAATTTAAGCATATGGTAAGAGATATCAAAGTATAAGATTTAAAAACATTCATACGGGAGTTTCTCTTAACTGACATAAACCATGATGATCTACATGAAGTCCAGTGTCATACACCCACATCGAAAAATATTGTCCTAACTTGCCAAGGTTTGAACCTTATCTATCATGAGCCTGTCATAAGCAACAGAGGGCAACCTACGGTGCCAACATAGTTTTAGGACTTAAGAGTACGCTAAACCCTAGTCTAACTTGATGATAAATACTACTCCCAAAACATACATATAGATCAATTCATACTTGTGACATATCTAACGCTAAATCTCTTTGAAAAGCAAAAGGACATATCTAATGTCATGCAATTAACATATCATAAGTCTTAAATCTTAGCATAGCCATAATTCCCAAAACTTACTTTTCTTTCTAAATTCATAACTTGAAGAATTAGGCATGCAATTTCATAAATACTTAAGGTCATGTTATCTAAACATGCCAATTTTCACATGAAAACATGCAATTCAATGGAATCATGCTAGAAATCATCTTAAATGCATGGTATTTTGAAATCAATTAAGAAACATCAAATAAATCGTAGATAAGTAATGAGAAACCATGAATTGACACTTAAAAAAAAGACCCATAACTATACCCCAATTTAAGAAAGAACCCTAATTTCACCATTTCATAAATAAAAGTAAAACATGGGGTTTTCGTCATAAGGGTGAAGAAAATCCCTTATTGAATACCCACATACCTTATTGAAACTTTCTTGATCTAAGATGAAAAGAAATGGAGGCTTGAACTTCGAGCTTGAGACTTGGAGCTTAAAGGAATTATTTTCCTCTTTTGGTAGATGAATGAGAAATAATGAAAGACTATGCTAATAAGAGTAGAAACACTACTAAAAGTGGTACAAACAATCTCACTTAAGAGTTAAAAGGGTGGGTAATTATAGAAATACCCCTTGGATTTAATTAGAGAAAAGCTATTAAAAATCTCAGCTTTAGGTTACACGGGTTCTTTCTATGAGCCGTAGAAGTAACCATGGTTCATGGATTGGAGTCATGGTTCTTGAGCCAAGATGCTAAGCTGCGGATAACTTTCCACGAGTTAATAGGATGACCCATAGAAACTTCTACAGTTCACAGAACCCACTTGTGGTTCTTGGGAAGACTAGTAACCCTAAGTCTGAGTTCCACGAGTTAGTTCCATAACTCATGGAACCATCCACAAATCGTGAACCTGACTCGTGGTTCTCAGGCCTAAGGATGATCTACAGGAATGGTTTCATGGGTCACTTCCATGAGCCGTGGTTCTATCCACGGCTCGTGGACTTGACTCATGATCCCTGAAGTTTCAAAATTTTCAGAGTTTCTCAGTTTAAAAGCTGAATCAAATTCTGGGGTGTTATATATACCCTAACAAGGTATATTGGGTACTCTAGATAAGGCTTATATATCAGACTTCATGTTTAGCTAACGTAGTTTATGTATGTTAATAGGCTCTCCCAAAAATTTAGATTTAGTAGATTGTACATGACCCTTAGTTCAGCTGAGTTGATCTTATTATGATTTTTACATCAGATTATCATACACATTTGTCATATTCATATTTTGATTGGTTCCTTGTACTATAGTTCTGCTTTTGCACCCAGTTTCCATTCAATACAATTATCAGTATTTTCAACATGTCTAGTTATTTCATAGTTTTCATATCTCACATGCTCAGTACATTCAAAGTACTGAACGCATACTTCTTTGTGCTATATCATATTATGATATCAAGTTCAGACGTTCAGTTTCAGCAATGCAATTAGTATGATTTAGTGCAACTTTAGCAGTTATTAGTGGTGAGTCCTCATCATTCGAGGATAGACTTTTATGACATTTTTATAGTTCTTTCAGTTTTTAGTATTTAGAGTTAGCTAGGGACTTGTCCCAGTAGCTCGTCAGTAGTAGAGACTTTCATACATAGAGTCAGATATTCAATTTATTTAAGATTGAGTTTTAACTTTCAGACTTATATTAGTTCAGAGATTTCTCAATTAAATTCTAAGACTTATGTTCTAATAAATTTAGCTTTCGCTCAGTCATATTTGTTAAGAATGCTTAGTATATTCAAGACAATGGGTTAGCTTGGGGTCACTTGTGGCTCTAAGAACCATGTTACATCTAAGATGTAGGCATGGGTCATGAAAATTGGTGCTAAGAGGATTATTACTGTGATGAACTTAGATAAGGAACATTTTATGACTATTAAGATCATGATTGAGGAGGGAGTCGTAGAAGTTTATGATGGCAATATTTTAGTCTAATAAAATAAGGATTTCTACTCTCACATTGAGTGTGTCTTGGAGTTATTTCCAAGTAATTGAAGCAAAGTGATTTTTTAATCACTTGCTAGAAAATTTGCTCAATGAATGATGGCTCTTAAAAGGACGGAAGGAGAATCATCCCCAAAATAAAACTAGTGCCTCGTGCGCATTGTACTCACTTGCCTTTATTAAGTATTTGGTAATTGCCACTAGTGTGATAACTCCACACATTTTGGTGAATGACAACACAGTAAGAAGAATGCAGATGGTATAGGCTACTGGTGGGGTGCATAAGAAACTGGAGCCCTAAGAAGGGCTTATTAATCGTGATGGATGGGCTATTGTATGTACTTTGTGATTGTGATTGAGACAAACAAACATATTTAATTAAATTTTCATTTTCATGTTTTTAGTTAATTGTTAAGTATGACAACTAATTTTTTATATTTTATTTTCATCAGTATTAGTCATTTCACGTATGTTAAAATGTATTGAAGTTATTTATATGTTGTTCATTAAATACATTTTTACATTCTATTGCAAAAAATGTTGATATATGTTGTAACAAATGTATAATATGTAATAACATATTAACATATGATTATTTGTTTTAATAAATGGTGAATAAGTTACAATAGATTCAGGAATCTGTTGTATCATATTCATCATCTATTTCAATAAATGTGAAATCTGTTGAAAAAAATCAAACAGATAGTGAATAAGTCATAACATATTCATCATTTATTTCAACAGATGTGTAACACCTCAGAATTAGAATCAACTTGCAAAGTTAGAATTTCTGAACTTTCTAAAATTTCAAGGAATCACGGAACAAGTTAACGGGTCTTGGATTGGACCACGAGCCATGGACTGGCCTTCGTGGAATCAGTCATGCAGACCCCTTCTCTAGGTTTGGAACCACAATAAGGTTTTATAAGTCATGGATCAGAGCATGGTTCGTGATTGACCCTCGTGGAATCAGACCTTAGGGTCATCAATTCCCTCAGTAATCACGAAGGGGTTCTATGAGCCGTGGGAAGTTCCACGAAACCATGTCCGTGGAAATAAGACTTGCAAGTGTGCAAAGTGGTCAGGAATTATGACCCTTAACAACGAGTCGTGGTTCAGTCTATGTGCTGTGGTTGGTGTACGTGGATGCCTAAATTGAGTTTCTTCACCAATTTTTCAAGCTTATTTTCCAGGTGTATTTTTATAATTCCCCACTCTTTTAACTCCTAAGTTAAGTTATATTAGGCAAAATTAAAGGGGTTTTAGTCCCACTTAGCTAGATTTTCATTCATTCTCTCAAATTAAGTTCCAAAAGAAAGAAAGGGATTCTTCTTTCAATCTCCAAGGCTTAGGGTTTCATCTCCAAGTCTCCATCTTCATATTCTTGCTAAGAAAAGCTTTGGTTTAGGTATGTGGATATTCAATAAGGGTCTCTTTTCACCCTTATGCCCAAAATATATGATTTTGCTTTGGATTTATGAAATTGAGAAATTAGGGTTCTTACCCAATCGCGATTTTTCCTATGGAACTTATTTATTCACATTGTAATATTCATTCTAACCCTTTATCCAGGATTTTATATGAGAATTTTCAAGTTTTTCAAAAGCCCATGAATTGAGTATGATTTCCAGTATGATTTCACCCTATTGCATGTTTTTAAGGTAAATTGACATGTATATATACCATGACCTCAAGTATTTATGAAATTTACATGTCTAGTTCTAAAAGCTCTGAATTTTAGAAAAGAGTATGATTTCAACTATGGCTATGCCATATTTTTAAGACTTATGAATTTATGAGTGGCGTGACATCTATATATGTCCATATGCTTTACGAATGGTTTTGACATCTAGATATGTCCACATAAGTTATGAACAATTTTGACATCTAGATATGTCACATGTTATTTATGAGCTATATGTATGTCTTGGGAGTAGTATTTAGCTCCGAGTTGGACTTAGTTTAGCATACCCTTAAGTCCCTAAACTACATTGCCACCATAGGTTGCCCTTTGTTGCTCACTTCAGGATCCTTATGTATGTGCTTCTAACCTTGGCAGGTTAGGACAACCTTTTTACTGTGGGTGTATGACATGGATTCCATGTAGCTCACATGTTCTATGTCGATTACGAGAATCTCCCATAGAAATGGTTTTAAGCTTTTAAATGTATTTGACTCTTTGCTTTTAAGTTTCAAACTTATCACTTATACTTTACAAATATAAATATGTTTTCAGCTTATGATATTGCATTGAGTAATTACATTATACATTTTACTACTATTACCCAATTTCAGCATTAAGTATGTTTTGAGTGAACACATACTGAAGACTCTTATGATCGGTGAATACATCCACATGAGCACCATACAAGTAGTGTCTCCAAATCTTCAAAGCAAAAACCACAGCAGCCAACTCAAGATCATGAGTAGGGTAGTTCTTATCATGAATCTTAAGATGTTTAGAAGCATAAGCAATCACCTTAGCAAGATGCATCAACACACAACCCAAACCAATCCTAGAAGCATCACAATATACCACAAAGTCATCTGAACCTTCAAGTAGGGTCAACATAGGAGTTGCGGTCAACCTAGTCTTCAATTCATGAAAGTTCTTCTCACATAGATCAGACCACTGAAATCTAACCTTCTTTTAAGTCAACTGAGTCAATGGAGCAGTAATGGAAGAAAACCCTTCCACAAATCTTCTGTAGTAACCATCCAAAATCAAGAAGCTCCTAATATTAGATGGGGAAGTGGGTCTAGGTCAGTTCTTTACTTCCTCAATCTTTTGAGGATCAACTCGAATACCATCTCTAGTCACAATATGACCTAGAAAAGCAATAGACTGCATCCAAAACTCGCACTTACTAAACTTAGCGAATAACTATCGATCCTTGAGAGTTTGCAACACCACTCTCAAATGGTCTGTATGCTCCTCGTTACTCTAGGAATAGATAAGAATATCATCAATGAATACAATCACGAATATATCCAAATACTACTTGAACACACGGTTCATCAAATCCATAAAGGTTGCAGGAGCATTCGTTAGTCCAAAATACATAACCACAAATTCATAATGACCATACCGAGTTATGAAGGTTGTCTTTCAAATGTCACACTCTCGAACATGGAGAAAATGATAACCGGATCTAAGGTCGATCTTGGAGAAGTAACTAGCACCCTAAAGCTGATTGAAAAAGTCATCAATCCTAGGAATAAGATACTTATTCTTGATTGTGACCTTGTTCAATTGATGGTAGTCGATACACATTTTGAGGGAACCATCTTTCTTTTGCATGAATAAGACTGGACCACCCCATGGAGAGATGATGGGCCTGATAAAACCCTTATCAAAAAGGTCTTTCAACTGATCTTTCAATTCCTTAAGCCTCGCAGAAGCCATTCTATAGGGAGGAATAGAGATAGGATGTGTATCTGGAAGAAGATCTATTCCAAAGCCAATCTCCCACTCAGTAGGAACTCTGGGTAAATCATCTAGAAACACTTTTAGAAACACATTCACAACAGGGACTGACTGGAGAGATGTGGTTTCGGACTCCGTGTCCACAACCTGAACTATATAATAAACATAACCCTTAGAAATCATCTTTCTAGCCTTAAGATAAGATATGAAATTACCCTACGAGGATAGAGGACTACATTGCCACTCTAAGACAGGTTCATTTTTGAATTTTGAAACTGACAACTCGAGTACGACAATCAACCGAGGCATAACATGCATACAACCAATCCATACAAAGAATAACATCAAAATTGGTTATCTCCAACTGTACTAAATATGCTGAAGTGACTCTATGAAGGACTAAGATAAGACAATTTTTGTAGATTCTTTTGGCTAGGACTAACTCACCAACAGGAGTAGAAATACAAAAGGGTTCTAAGAGCTGATCAGGAATAATCTCAAACTTCCAAGACACATAAGGGGTCACAAAATATAAGGAGGAACCAGGATCCAATAAAGCATACACATCGAGAGAGAAGACTTTCAACATACCAGTAACAATGTCCGGTGAACTCTCCTGGTCCTGGCGAGAAGACATGGCATAAAGGTAGTTCTGGCACTGACCACCAAAACTAGAATTTGTGCTCTGCTAGGCCGGTTGACCTCCTGGGGCTGCTAGAGCAGACTGAGTCCTACTACCTCCCTATCCCTTCTTAGGTGAATGGAAATCCTTAATCTTTTGTCCAACCTTACCACATCCAAAACATCACCCTTAACTGGCTAAACACTCACCAAGATGACTCTTCCCACACTTGTTGCAAGAAGGGTAAGGGGTTCCCTTTGCAACACTCCTCTATGAATAGGAACCAGATCCTCTACCCGTCTGATCATGACGAAGCCTGGGGCCTGGGTAGGATCACTATCCAAAGAATAAATGGGCCCTGATGATTTTATCTGGAACGAAGAGCGATGTCCACCTCCAGACCTCTAATTGCCAAAACCTAAACTCTCAGATCTAACCCACTTGTTCTCCCTTCCCATCTCCCTCAACTTCTCTCCCTCAATATGATGGACATGAGTCATAGTTTGAGAAATATCCATGTCACCCAAAAACATTGCGGACCTATACTCTTTTTTACCAAATTTGATACTTCATAAATGTACGTAATCATCTCATCCAGGGGTCAGCCACCATGGAAGGAGAATACCTATAAAGCCTGGTGAACTTCAATCAATACTCCTGAATTTATATGGAACCTTGCCTCAAATTCATGAACTCTTCAACCTTATCTTGCCTAAACTCCCTTGGGAAGAACCGGTCAAGAAAATCCCTCTCAAAGCATTCCCAAGTCAGAGGGACCACATCTCTATCCCTAGCATTCCTCAATTGAGTGAACCAAATATGAGACATGTCCTTGAGTTGACACGAAGCTAGATCAATACCATCACCACCACCCACTTGTATTACACAAAAGATCTTCTTTACCTAATCCAAGAAATTTTGTGGATTCTCACCAACTTTTGAACCCCAGAACTCTGGTGGGTTCATGCGAATGAAATCTTGAACTAGAACTGCTACTCCACCTTGAGGGTGCACAGGGATAGAAGCCTGCTGATTAGGTTGAGCGGTCATAGTCTGAGTTAGCATATGAATGGCATTTGGGAACTCCATATTTATGACCTCAGGGTCTAGAATTAGGGGGTCAACATTTCGAATGGCTTGGCAAGGCATGGTACGACAATGAGGCATAATCTGAAATGCATAAAGAATGGGTTAGAGGGGTAATTGAGTTAAACTCTATCACATGATATTGTTCATGAAAGAAGTGAAGTTTTTCCTAATACACCTCGTAGCTTCCCTCTCATAAGTGTGGCTCGCTTCACACACATGAAAGAGACTCTACCGGATGCGGCTTTCAGAAACCCTAGGACTCTTGAACCTGATGCTCTAATACCAAATTTGTCATACCCCGAGACTACCTCCTAGGCGTAACACCAGACCCGGGACCACAAGTGCCCCAAGTTAACCCTTGGTCATAGCATATTCAGATATTCATATAAAAAAATAATGGAAGCATAAATAGAAAGTTAGGCAACCCAATTCATAAATGATAAAGTCAAGATGAAACATAATCCGAAAGAGAGACCTAAATATTATCTATGTCTGAAAGCCTGTAACTGTCATAAAGAGGTTGTGGGACAATTCCTAACTAATTTATAAATCTTAAGAAAGATAATGAAATAAACTAACATAGCTATAGTCCTTGAGTAATAAGGAGTCACCAACCAAATCTGGAGGACTGACAATGTCTAGCCACGAACCACAAGGAAAGAGCCTGAATTTGAATCATCAAGAGGATGCAGCGCACATATACGTCAGTACTATAGGATGTACAGAGTATGTGAGATATGCATAAATAAAGTATAACATACTTAAAACATGGTTAAAACTGAATTCACGCATAATAAGAGAAATCATAAGGAATATCATAATTTAAGCATATGGTAAGAGATATCAAAGCGTAAAACTTAAAAACATTCATACGGGAGTTTCTCTTAAGTGACATAAACTATGATGAGCTACATGGAGTCCAGTGTCATACACCCATACCAAAAAAAGTTGTCCTAATCGGCTAAGGTTAGAACCTTATCAATCAGGATCCTGTCATAAGCCACAGAGGGCAATCTATAGTGATAACATAGTTTTGGGACTTAAGAGTACGCTAAACCCTAGTCCAACTTGGTGCTAAATACTACTCTCAAAACATACATATAGTCAATTCATACTTGTTACATAACTAGTGTCAAATCTGTTTGAAAAGCAAAAGGACATATCTAATGTCATATAATTCACATATAATAAGTCTTAAAGCTTAGCATAGCCATACTTCCAAAACATACTTTTCTTTCTAAATTTATAACTTGAAGAATTAGGCATGCAATTTCATAAATACATAAGGTCATGTTATCTAAACATGCCAATTTTCACTTGAAAACATGAAATTCAATGGAATCATGCTAGAAATCATCTTTAATGCATGAGATTTTGAAATCAATTAAGAAACCTTTAATAAATCATAGATAAGTAATGAGAAACCATGAATTGATGCTTAAAAAGAAGACCCATAACTTTTCCCCAATTTGAGTAAGAACCCTAATTTCACCATTTCATAAATTAAAGTAAATCCCGGGGTTTTGGGCATAAGGGTGAAGGAAATTCCTTATTGAATACCCACATACGTTATTGATGCTTGCTTAATCTAAGATGAAAAGAAATGAAGGCTTGAACTTGGAGCTTGAAGGAATTATTTTCCTCTTTTGGTAGATGAATTAGGAATAATGAAAGACTAGGCTAATAAGAGTAGAAACCCTACTAAAAGTGGCAAAAATAGCCTCACTTAAGAGTTTAAAGGGTGGGTAATTATAGAAATACCCAGGGGATTTATTTAGAGAAAAGCTGTTAAAAATCTCGGCTTTAGGTTCCACGAGTTACTTCCACGAGCTATAGAAGTAACCACGTTACATGGATTGAAGTTGTGGTTCCTGAGCCAAGATTCTAAGCTATAGATCACTTTCCACGAGTTAATAGGATGACCCATAGAAACTTCTAAGGTTCAGGGAACCCACTCGAGGTTCCTGAAAAGACTGGTAACCCTCAGTCTGAGTTCCACGAGTTGGTTTTATGATTTGTGGAACCATCGATGGATCTTGAACCTGACTTGTGGTTCTAAGAACTGAGGATGATATGCAGGAATGGTTTTATGGGTCACTTCTACGAGTCGTGGTTCTATCCTTGGCTCGTGGATTTGACTCGTGATCGCAAGAAGTTTCAAAATTTTCTGAGTTTCTAAGTTTAAAAGCTGAATTGAATTTCAGGGTATTACATATACCCTGCAAGGTATATTGGATCCTCTTATCGAGGCTTATATATCTGAATCCATATTTAGCTAACGTGGTTTATGTAAGTTAATAGGCTCTCCCAAAAATTCAGATTTAGTAGATTGTACACGACCCTCTGTTCAGTTCAGTTGCATTTTATTATGATTTTTACTTCAAATTATCATACACATTTTTGATATTCATATTTTGATTGGGTCCTTATACTATATTTCAACTTTTGCACCTAGTTTGCATTTAAGTACAATTATCAGTATTTTCAGCATATCTAATTATTTCATAGTTTTCATATCTCACATGCTCAGTACATTCAAAAAATTGAACGCATACTTCTTTGTGCTATATAATATTATGATTTCAGGTTCAGACGTTCAATTTCAGCAACACAATTAGTATGATTTAGTGCCACTTCAGCAGTTATTAGTTATGAGTCCTCATCATCCGAGGATAGACTTTTATGACATTTTTATAGTTCTTTCAGTTTTTAGTATTTAGAGTTAGCTAGGGACTTGTCCCAGTAGCTCGTCAGTAGTAGAGACTTTCATACATAGAGTCAGATATTCAGCTTATTTCAGATTGAGTTTTAACTTTCAGACTTATATTATTTTAGAGATTTCTCAGTTAAATTCTAAGACTTATGTTCTAATCATTTTATCTTTCATTCAGTCTTATTTGTTCAAAATTCTAAGTATATGCCAGGATATGGGTTAGCTTGGGGTCACTTATGGATCTAAGCACTATGTTACATCTAAGATGTAGGCTTGGGTCATGATAATTGGTGCTAAGAGGATTATGACTGTGATGAACTTAGATAAGGAACATTTTGTGACTATTAACATCATGATTGAGGAGGGAGTCGTAGAAGAGTATGATGGAAATATTTCAGTCAACAAAAATACGGATTTCCACTATCGCATTGAGTGTGTCTTGGAGTTATTTCCAAGTAATTGAAGCAAAGTGACTTTTTAATCACTTGCTAGAAAATTTGCTCAATGAATGATGGCGCTTTAAAGGACAGAAGGAAAATGTTCCCCAAAATAAAAGTAGTGCCTTGTGCGCATTGTACTCACTTGCCTTTATTATGTATTTGGTAACCGACACTAGTGTAATAACTCCACACACTTTGGTGAATGACAACACAATGAGAAGAATGCAGATGGTATGGGCTACTGGTGGGGTACATAAGAAACTGGAGCCCTAAGAAAGTCTTATTAATTTTTATGGATGGGCTATTGTATGTACTTTGTGATTGTGATTGAGACAAACAAACACATTTACTTAAATTTGCATTTTGATGTTTTTAGGTAATTGTTAAGTGTGAAAACTAGTTTATTATATTTTATGTTCAATAGTATTAGTCGTTTTACATATATTCAAATGTATTGAAGTTATTTATATGTTGTTCATTAAACAGATTTTTACATTCTATTGCAACAGATGTTGATATAAGTTGCAACAGATGTATAATATGTAATAACATATTAACATAAGATTATTTGTTTCAATAAATGGTGAATATGTTGCAATCGATTGAGGAATCTGTTGTAATATATTCATCATCTATTTCAATAAATCTAAAATCTATTGGAAATAATCAAACAGATAGTCAATATGTCGTAACATATTCATCATTTATTTCACCAGATGTGTAACACCCCACAATTAGAAGTAACTTGAAAACTTAGAATTTTTTAACTTTCTGAAATTTCAAGGAGTCACGGACCAAGTTCAAAGGTCTTGGATTGGACAACGAGCCATGGACTGGCCTTCGTAGAATCAGTCATGCATACCCCTTCTCTAGGTTTGAAACCACAATAAGGTTTCATAAGTCATGGATCAGAGCATGGTTCGTGATTGACCCTCGTGGAATCAGACCTGAGGGTCATCAATTCCCTCAGTAATCACGAAAGGGTTCTATGAGCCGTGGGAAGTTCCACGGAACCACGTCCGTGGAAATAAAACTTGCAAGTGTGCAAAGTGGTCAGTAATTATGACCCTTAACAACGAGCCGTGGTTCAGTCTATGGGCTGTGGTTGGTGTACGTGGATGCCTAAATCGAGTTTCTTCACCAATTTTTCAAGCTTATTTTCCAGGTGTATTTTTATAATTCCCTACTCTTGTAACTCCTATGTTAAGTTATATTAGGCCAAATTAAAGGGGTTTTAGTCCCACTTAGCTAGATTTTCATTCATTCTCTCAAATTAAGTTCCAAAACAAAGAAAGGGATTCTTCTTTCAAGCTCCAAGGCTTTGGGTTTCATCTCCAAGTCTCCATCTTCATATTCTTGCTAAGAAAATCTTTGGTTTAGGTATGTGGATATTCAATAAGGGTCTCTTTTCACCCTTATTCCCAAAATTATATGATTTTGCTTTGGATTTATGAAATTGAGGAATTAGGGTTCTTACCTAATTACGATTTTTCCTATGGAACTAATTTATTCACATTGTAATATTCTTTCTAGCCCATTATCCATAATTTTATATGAGAATCTTCAAGTATTTCAAAAGCCCATGAATTGAGATTGATTTCTAGCATGATTTCACCCTATTACATATTTTTAAGGTAAATTGACATGTTTAGATAACATGACCTCAAGTATTTATGAAATTTACATGTCTAGTTTATAAAGCTATGAATCTTAGAAAAGAGTATGATTTCAACTATGGATATGCCGTGTTTTTAAGACTTATGAATTTATGAATGGCATGATATCTAGATATGTCCATATTCTTTATCAATGCTTTTGTCATCTAAATATGTCCACATAAGTTATGAACAGTTTTGATATCTACATATGTCACATGTTATGTATTAGCTATATGTATGTCTTGGGAGTAGTATTTAGCACCGAGTTGGACTGATTTTAGCGTACACTTAATTCCCTGAACTACATTGCCACCATAGGTTACCCTTTGTGGCTCACTTCAAGATCCTTATGTATGTGGTTCTAACCTTGGCCAGTTAGGACAATCTTTTTCAGTGTGGGTGTACGATACTGGATTCCATGTAGCTCACATGGTCTATGTCGATTACGAGAAGATCCCATGAAAATGTTTTTACAATTTTAAATGTATTTGACTCTTTGCTTTTAAGTTTTAGACTTATCACTTATGCTTTACGAATATAAATATATTTTCAGCTTATGATATTGCATTGAGTCAATACATTATACATTTTACTACTATTACCTGATTTCAGCATTAAGTATGTTTTAAGCATGTTTTATCATGAATTATGAATATCTCATATAGTCAATACATTTTATAGTACTGACCGCATACCTCTTTGTGATGCATTCTATCATGATATAGATTCAGGCACTCGCTCCCAGTCTCGTGTCTAGACCCAGCAGGATTTCCAGTCATAGTTGGTAAGTCCTCATCATTTGAAGGCTGGTTATGATTCTTAGTTAGCTTTGATGTCTTTGATTCAGTACTTAGGGTTAGCTGGGGTCTTGTCCCAGCAACTCATTCTATTAGTTTAAGAGGCTTTTCAGACATAGCTAGACAATCATTATTTGATGTTTAAAATTTTGATATTCTTAGACCATGATCTTTATGATGATCTAGTTTGATTATTACTTCAGCTTATGCTTTTACTATGAATGTCTATGTTATATTTAAGTTGTTCTAAGGCCAAGGATTAGCTTGGGATTATTTGTGGTCTCTGATGTGACGTAAAAATATGCCACTTTCGATGCTTAATACATAGGATTATCGCAAGTTCTTTAGCATTTTATTTATAGATTTGATGCTTTTGGTTAAGTGTGCAGGCAAAATGGATCCTTGAGCAAAGGTTGGAAATTAAGTAGAAACTGGGATATTACAGTGAAGACGATTCACTTGACGGTCCGTGCTCTCAAATGACAGATTCGTCATTGTGAATCGTAGTCCAAACTTCAGAAAGGGTGCAAGGCTAGAAGAAATACATGACTGCATTGACGGCCCATACTTTTAAGCATGGTCCCGTCTCTGTGACACATAAACAAAGGTTCAGAAGTTGTGCTAAGTCTGGAGAAAAGGACGACTCAGTCTACGGTCCGTACTTTCAAAGGATGAACCATTTTTGTGACACGTAGACAAAGGTTCTGCAGAGGTGAAAAAGTTGTAGTAGGAAGCACGGATTGAAGAACAAACCATACTTCCAAAGGATGGTCTATCTCTGTTAAACGTCATCACTGAATCACAGAAGGGACAAAAGTGAGTCAAGAAACCATGAGTCAAAGGACGAGCCATCATTCAGAAGCACGACTAGTGGATTCAGCCATATTTTTCCAAGCTAGAAGTCATTGACTAGCCAAGACCATGGTTGACCCCAGCTGACCACAAACTGTCGTCCTAAATGACAGATCGTCATCCAACCCGTGGTCCCTTCCAAGCCTAGTATCCTAGTTTTGTTAGGACAAGATTTCCATTGTCTATAAATACTTTTCCTAGGTTTTGTTTTACGTTTTATGCATGATATTTTGTGGAAAACCAATTCATAAAATTGTGATCTTGGTTTTGAGAGTTAAATTCATTCATAGTTCATTGTTCTTGATTTCATCATCATCCATTCAAGATTCCATATTTCTTTAACTCTTATTGTAAGTATATGATCATGAATACAGAAATAACTCTTGATTGTTTACTTATGAACATGAGTAGCCAAATCCACTACTAGGGTTGTAGGAACCATGAAGGATTAACGAAGTAGGCAAAGTACTTAGGTAATCTAGGGCGGTGTTTATGCATGTATTGTTCTTCCCTTCGTTTTGATTGCTTTTTAACGGTCCGCAATGTTAGAACTCGCCTTATCCTTACTCGCCGGACCAAGGAGGTAACGAATGGGAAAAGGGTTGTTTAACAACGGAGATTTGAGGCTACCAACCCTCATCTAATATCTTGACCTTGTCCAGGAATAGCTAATCTGGGATCTAAGGTAAGGGTTAGTAAAGCATACACCCACGGCTGGACTAAGGCGTGTGGTAAAATTCACCTAGTTGTCAGACCAAGGAATTAGGCGAACATAACTTACCGATTCTGCATGCTAAGCACCAAACTAGTTTACTTAGCACAATGCCTTACTAAGTTATGATCTCATGGGCAACACTACCCTAGTCATCTCATACATTGGTTACAACTATCCAAATTAGCAATTGTTACTTGTTTACTTTTGATTTACAATCGTTACTTGTCACTTTAACCCCCCCTCCCCCTTGCGGGAAATAAATGACAAAAAGCATGAGTAAACACTGATCGACCCTAGTCCTACCATATTCCCTGTGGGATCGACCCCAACCTTTAGTTGGGTCCTATATTTGAACAACGACCGCGTGCACTTATTTTAGAGGTGTAATTTGGGTGCATCAAATTTTGGCGCGGTTGCCGGGGAATACGGTTTAGGATTAAGAGAGATTGTGTTTATTTCACTTATAGTCCTTATTTCTTGATTTTACTTTTTCTGTTGTTTTTGTTTTGAACTCAGGTTGCACACTTGTGCATTCCCAGCACAAGGAGTCAAGGCAATCTCTTGATCCCTTATGATCTGGAGCTCTCCAAAACTCTACGAAATATGTCTAAAGAGAGAGAGCATGAGACCCAAGAGAAGATTACATCTAGGCTACTGGCTGAAGCCGAGCAGTAGAAAAAAAATGATGCAACACACCAAAAGGAAGGCGAAGATGCCCTTGCTGCTGAAGATGCTCAAATTGCAAAAGATCTCGTATCTTAGAAAGCTGCAGATAAGCTAGTAAGGTAAGGAAGACAACATGTTTTCAGAGATGAGGTAGCAACTAGATGTCTATCTCTAATAGGGGCCAACAGATGCAGCAGCCAAGGCATATCCTTCCGTATTATGATGATGAGGATGATGATGAATTCGGCAAAACTAGACCCATAGTGCTACCAGCATTGGCTGAAGGAACGAAGTTTTATATCACCAGCGCCATGATCCAGCTGCTAAACCTGAAAGGACTTTATTCAGGAAAGACCACAGAGGATGCAATTTTACATGTGTAGAATTTTGTGGGGATTAGCAAGTCGTGCAATATGCCAGGAGTGGGGCAGGAGGCTATCGGACTAAGGCTATTTCCATTTTCATAGACTGGTGAGGCGATTGTATGGCTCTCAGAACTGCCTGATAATTCTATATACACATAGCACGAGCTGAAGAATCAGTTTCTAGAGCGGTTCTTTCCTCCATCGAGTATGTTGCAACTAAATCAGGAGATCTACAATTTCAAGCAACTTCCTACAGAAGCATTGTATGAGTCTTTGCTAAGGTTTAAGAAGAAGCTGAAACAAGTTCCGAGACACGAAATTCCTTCAAGGCATTTGATGGAGATCTTCTACAAGGCATTTAATGCCAACACTAAAGCAGTAGTTGGTACTGTAACTGGAGGAGCATTCATGGAGAATAAATATTATGAGGCTGTGGAGAAGCTGGATAGGGTTGCTAAGACTAACTGAGCATGGCATACTAGAAAGGCCGAGGCTCCAGCAGGTACTTATGCAGTTGGTAAAGCTGTGGATCTGAATGAATTGCAAGACATTAAACATGAAGTTGTTGAGATGAACACGACACTTGGGTGGTCAGAACAGATATAGAGATGATTAATAAAATTGGTCTAGGTACAGAGATGGTGACTGGAAGAAAAAGGATGGGTATAAGAATGACAAAAGTGGCCTATACGTTCTACCTGCAAATCGCGAAGAGCAGGCTGGACAACCCACCATGAGGGAATTGATCAACAAGGTGTTTCAAAAGGTTGACTACACAAATTAAAGTATGAAGGAAATAAAAGCTGAACTTTCAGGTATCAGTCAAAAGGTGGAGACTCACTCTGTCTTCATAAAGCAGCTTGAGACACAGATGCACCAGTTGTCAACCAGCATGAATTCGCGCCAAAAGGGTACTCTCCCAAGTGACACCATTCATAATCCAAAAAATGATTGACAAGTTATGGTGATGACCACTCGGAGCGAAAAGCAATTTGTTGATCCTCCCATGCTTATTTTTGTTGATGAGCCAGACGAAGCTGAGAAGGATGACGCTGAGATTGTAGCTGATTCTGAAGAGAAAGCTAGTGGTGAAGGGTCATCTGAGAGACCACTTTCTGAGTTAAGGGCAAAGAGCAAAGTGGTTGCACCAGTCCTGAAACCCATGCCATTTCCTCCTCCACCTTATCCCCAGAGGTTAAAGAAGAAGGTTGAGGATGGCAAATTTCACAAGTTCATCTCTATGCTGAAGCGTCTATCAGTCAATATCCCTTTGGTCGAAGCATTAGAGCAGATGCCTGGTTATGCAAAATTCATGAAGGATCTAGTGACGAGGAAGAGAATGGTTAGTTTTGAGCCAGCCAACAATTTGCACCACTGCAGTGCAATAGTATCCCGTTCTATGGTACAAAAGAAGGAAGATCTTGGAGCCTTCACCATTCCTTGCATGATTGGAGCATTCTACTTTGCCAAAGCTTTGTGTGATCTGGGGGCTAGTATAAATCTGATGCCACTAGCAGTCTATAATCAGCTGGGCTTAGGATCCCCCACTCCGACTACAATATGGCTATGTATGGCAGATTACACAGTGAAGAGGCCTATGGGAATTTTATATGATGTACTGGTAAAGGTTGACACTTTTATCTTTCTTGCAGATTTTGTGATTCTGGATTGTGAGGTTGACTTCGAGGTGCCCATTATCTTGGGGAGACCCTTCTTGGCTACTGGATGCGCTTTGGTTGACTTGGAAATAGGTCAAATAAAATTCAAGCTGAATGATGAGGAGGTGACTTTCAATGTGTGCAAATTCATGAAGCACCATGATGACATATGAGTGGTATCAGTTATTGATGTTATTGATGAGGACCAGCTGGTCATTCATATTGAGGAGAGACTTGGTGTCGAAGCCCTTGCAGCCGTAATTATGAACTTTGATTATGATGACACTAAGGAGTATGATGAAATGGTAGCGACGCTCACAGGTGTGGGATCTTATAGTTATGCACCAAAGAAGCTGGACTTGGACTTGAAGAATAGGCATACACCACCTTCCCTCCCATCCATTGAAGAGCCTCCAGTCTTGGAGCTTAAAGCACTTCCAGCACATCTTCGATACGTATTCTTGGGAGAGAATCAGACTTTGCTGGTAATCATTGCTAAAGATCTAGGTTAAGCGCAAGTTGAAGCCTTGGTGTCGGTCTTGAGAAAGTTTAAGAGAGCCATTGGTTGGACCATTGCAGACATCATTGGTATTCTACCTGGAATCTGTACACACAAAATCCAGCTCGAGCCTGATTGTGTTCCATCTATTGAGCATCAACATAGGTTGAATGAGCCTGTGCAAGAACTCATCAAGAAGGAGATCATTAAATGGATGGATGCAGGTGTGGTTTATCCAATTTCAGACAGCAAGTGGGTGAGCCCAGTTCAATGTGTACCAAAGAAAGGAGGGATTATTATGGTCCCAAATGCAAATAATGAGTTGATTTCGATGAGGCCAGTAACAGGCTGGCGCATATTTATGGACTACAAGAAACTAAATGAGTGGATTGAGAAAGACCATTTCCCAATGTCGTTCATGGATTAGATGCTAGACCATCTTGCGGGTAGAGGTTGGTACTATTTTCTTGATGGTTATTCGGGGTACAATAAGATATCTATTGCCCCTGAAGACCAAGAGAAAACCACTTTCACTTGTCTGTATGGGACGTTTGCTTTCAAGAGGATGTTGTTTGGTCTGTGCAATGCTCCAGCTACATTCAAGAGGTGTATGATGTCCATCTTCTCAGACATGGTGGAGGACACTATAGATGTATTTATGGATGACTTTTCAGTAGTAGGTGACTCATTTAAAGATTGTCTGGACCATCTGGGCTGTGTATTGAAATGCCATAAAGAGTGCAACCTAGTGTTGAATTGGGAAAAGAGTCACTTCATGGTGAAAGAGGGTATAGTGCTTGGTCACCGGATTTCAAACAAAGGTATAGAGGTTGATAGAGCAAAGATTGAGGTGATTGAAAAATTTCCATCACCAGTTTCTGTGAAAGGAATTCAGAGTTTCTTAGGGCATGCTGGTTTTTATAAGAGGTTTATCAAGGACTTCTCCAAAATTGCTAATCCATTGTGCAAGATGTTGGAGAAAGAGGTAAAGTTTGTGTTTGATGATGCATGTCTGAAGGCATTCGATTGCCTTAAAGAGAAGCTGGTCTCAACCCCTATTATTATCTCTCATGATTGGTCTCAACCCCTATTATTATCTCTCATGATTGGTCTCAACCAATTGAGGTTATGTACGATACTAGTAGAGTGGCGCTAGGATAAGTTCTAGGCCAAAGGTGTTAAAAGATCCTCCATACTATATACTACTCTAGCAAAGAACTTAACCCTACTCAGAAGAATTATACAGTGATGGAACAGGAGCTGCTTGCTATGGTTTTTGCATTTGAAAAGTTCAAATCTTATTTGCTTGGCACCAAGGTGGTGGTGCACACTGACCATGAAGCTCTTCGTTATCTCATGGAGAAGAAGGATGCGAAACCAAGGCTAATTAAAAGGGTGTTGCTGCTACAAGAGTTTGATTTTAAAGTTAAAGACCGAAAGAGTACAAAGAATCAAGTGGCAGACCATTTGTCTAGGTTAGAAGAAGAGGCTATATTGAAGCTGAATGATGAGCAATAGATTGGTGACTGGTTTCCTGACGAACAAGTATTGGATGCTTCTCAAGATTTGATCTCATCGTTTACGGACATTGCCAACTATTTGGCAAGTGATTTAGTGCCTGATAATTTTTCCGTTCACAAAAGAAGAAAGTTTATGTCCGATGTGAAGAAGTAATTTTGTGAAGAGCCTTTATTGTTCCGTGTGTGTACTGATACTATGATCCGGAGATGTGTGCCTGAAGCTGAGATGATGGAGATAATGGAAGCGTGCCATTCATCCCCTGTTGGGGGTGAACATAGTGGTATTCGGATGGGATATAAGATCTTGCAATGCGGCTATTATTAGTCGATTATTCATAAAGACGCCTATGAGTTTTCTAAGGCTTGCAGCAGATATCAGAGGGAAGGTTGTATATCAAGGAAGCATGAGCTTCCTATGAATCCCATCCTTGTGATTGAGCTATTCGATGTTTGAGGTATAGACTTGAGCTTCCTATGAATCACATCCTTGTGATTGAGCTATTCGATGTTTGGGGTATAGACTTCATGGGTCCGTTTGTGTTGTTCGATGGGAACTAGTAGATATTGGTAGTTGTGGACTATGTATCTAAGTGGGTGGATGCGGTTGCGCTTCCCAGTCATGAAGGCAAATATGTCATAGTGTTCCTGAAAAAAGAATATTTTTTGCAGGTTCGGTACGCTAAGGTCCATTATTAGTGATGGAGGCTCTAAATTTTGCAACAAGTTGTTTTGTACTTTGCTTGAGAAATATGGAGTGAAACACAGAGTTGCAACCCCTTATCATCCTCAGACGAGTGGGCCAGTGGAGGTTTCCAATATAGAGATAAAGTCAATCTTGTCCAAGACTGTCAATGCAAATAGAAAGGACTGGTCGCGGAAGCTGGATGATGCATTATGGGCCTACCAGACTACACACAAGACTCCAATAGGCATGTCACCGTATCACCTCGTGTTTGGTAAGGCATGTCATCTTCCGGTTAAGTTAGAGCATAAGGCTATGTGGGTGTTGAAGAAGCTGAACTTAGACTGGTGTGTGGCATAGTTCCAGCGGCTAGGGAATTTGAATGAATTGGACGAGTTCTTCCTGAATGCATATGAGAGTTCAGCACTGTACAAACAAAGGATGAAGTTGTATCACGATCGGAAGATAGAGAAGAGAGATTTTCAGCCGGGTGACTTAGTCCTGCTCTTTAACTCTAGGCTTCGCTTGTTTCCTGGCAAGTTGAAGTCCAAGTGGATTGGACCCTTCAAGGTGGTACAAGTTTTTCCTCATGGGGCTATTGAACTTGAAAACCATAAGGGAAAAAGGTTTAAGGCAAACGGGCATCGGATCAAGGCTTATTTCAGCAAAACAGAGGAGATCAAAATGATTGAGGCTTGGAGCATAGATGAATTTGTCCCACCCAAGGAGCTTGATGATGTCTGAGTATTCAAGCAATCGGCATCGTGCCATGACGTTAAATCAGGCGCTGCATGGGAGGCAACACATGAAATTGTACTTTACTTTATGTTAGTGGTAATTTTAGTAATTGTAGAGTGTTTTGGTGAAGTCTGATAGCCAAAACACTTGCGTCGTGCCACGATGTTAAATCAAGCGCTGCTTGGGAGGAAACCCAAGACTAATGTTTGCTTTCTACACAGGAGAGGAGAAGAAGTACACCACTGCAGGAACGCCCAGAAATAAAGAATTGGTTTATGGACCGTCCTTCCAAAGGATGGGCCATCAATTAAATCGTGGTTCCTGGAGTGGCATTGAATGTCCTATGAAGAATAGACCACGACTTGGATTACCATCCATCGTTAGAGAGCACAGACCATTTCTATGAGTCATGGTCACTGGGAACAAAACAGGTCTCTGAAAGATAAAAGATGTGTCACAGAGACGGTCTGTGGTTCTAAACCATGGTCTTTCCTTTGATCCGTCATTCCTGGAAGTTGGTAAGGTCAACATTTAAAGACCACGAGTCTAACAACGGACCATTGTACAAATGATGGACCGTAGTCTTGACTCATAGGTCCTAGGTACAGTAAAGCAACTGGGTCGGCCCAAATTGTTTTAAAAACATAAACCCGGCCTGGCTGCTACTTACTTCTTCTCTTCGAACTTGGGTAACCGCCATTTTCAAAAAGGAAAAGATCAAATTACTCCCTCTTTATCTCCCAATCCAACTCAAACTATCAAACTTGGTACCTTCGATCTCTCCTTTCATTGCATACACGAAGCTCACTCCATTTTTTTCTTCGAAGAGAACTGTCGAATTGTCTAGGGTAAGTTCTTCTTGCCGCTTCTTTGTTGCTCTCTTTTGTAGGATCAAGCAGAGGTTAGGGTTTTGGTTTAAACAAACGAACTTCATTAATTTGTAAACCCTAGAATTATGCTACATGATGGATTTGTTTCAGAAAAAATAATGTGGGAGTTTGGTGTTGTGAAAATTGATTTAATAGTGTAAAAATGAAGTAGGAGGGAGTTTTGATCATAAAAATTGGTTTCCTAGAAATTACGGCTCAAATCTATGGACCAAAATTCATTTTTAGGAATCGTAGACTGACGAAATTAATTTTTACGGATCGTAGACTGACTTGTAATACTCACTGTGCACTTATAAGCTCGGAAGATGAAACACGAGTCACAGGATGGACCATAGTTCTGAACTACGGCCCGTCAAATGACTCGTGGTCACTGAAAAGAAAAAGAAGAAAATAATGAAGTCTGAAACTGGAAGACGACTCACAGGACGGATCCGTGGTTTCAAACCACGGCCTGTCTTATGAGCCGTAATCCCTGAACTAAAAATAGTGTCTGCAACATTTTCTTTCTATTTTGTGTATTGATTGTTCTCCGCACTAACGACATCTACCCCGCAGGTACCATGCCTCCAAACAACCCTCAAAAGAAGACCCCATCCAAGGACTCAGAGGCACTAATCCAAAAACGAAGGCAAATCCGAGATGAGGCCTATGAGTCGGAAGAGACTGGTTCAGAAGAAGTTTATGCTATATATTCTGACCCGGAAGCCATACCCCGGACCACGAGATAGAAGGAGAAGGTCCAATCAAAGGCCACTCTTCCCCTGTCTGAAAAGGGAGATGATGAGTCTAGTTCAGAACCCCAAGAAAGTGGGTTCGACGAGTCAAAAACTGGAGAAGCTTCAGCCTCGGGTAGCAAGAAGGATGAGGGGTCCGACTAAGACCCCGAAAGTGCTAGCCCGAGAAATAGTGAAACTGCTAGCAAGTCCGGTGAAGAGGGTCCGGCCACTGCGGAACCATGAGTTGATGAGGCTGTTCCCGTAGCTCCACCCTCCTTCAGATGTAAAAACACCAGAATATGGGACATAGTGCGATGGGCCATCGAGGGTACATCTTGGCTCTACCACGAGGGTTTGGCGCTAAGTGAAAAAGGGCACCTAGGCGGAGCATTCACGCGGAGGTTGAGATCCGGTCAGCTAGTTTGGATGATATGGCCCATATCAAAGAACTATATGATCACTATGGTTTTTAGTGGATGAGTCGGTCGGGTGGCCCATACAACTCGGTGCTTGTATGTGAGTTCTATGCCACCTACACAGAAATATTGACCAATATGTGTAAAAAAGGAAAAAGTTTGAAGTCACAGCCAGCCCTTGAGAGAGTGCAAGTTTGGGGAGTACAAGTTGATATTTCAAAGCGCACCATTCAGCGCTTCATTTATGGCCCAAACTTTGTGGCACCAGCCTCCCAGCTATATTTGGATGCCCGTATGGAGCAGGTTAGACAGAGAAAGATACCTTATGGGTGAATCTCCTCACTTATCACAGATGGCAATCCACCTTGGTTGACAGCGAATGTAGGAAATATCAGCAAGGTTTCGGTGAGTGTAGCCGGAAAATTTTGATAGTCGGTGGTCAAACACTGGTGGGTATCGACGATAGAAGATACCACTCTCACTCCTGACCGGGCTGTCTTGGTTGCTGCGATCATGGACCGATATGACATTATTATTTCCCGCATTAATACAAAAGAGATCAGAGAGAGCGCACTGCGGCCATCCACCACCATTCCTTTTCCATGCCTGATTACTCAGCTTTGTCAGGTAGCTGAGGTGCCCGAGATGATGGGAATCGACCAGACCGTATAGGCAACCAACTTTTAGGACATAGCCCTAATTAGAGACACGACAAACCCGATTGCACGAGCTAGAGCTTATGCTACAACAACTGATTTTCCCGAGTCAAGTGGAGACTTGCCACTGGATGTGTTGGTTGTATTTGATGCGCAAACTAGACCGGATTCCGGACCATCAACCTCAGCACCCGGCCTATTTTCATCAGCTCAGTCTACGCCATCTAGTGAGCAAGGTCAGTCATATTTCTTCACCAGCAAGGTATTTAGCAAGGTTGCCAAAGCGGCTTTCCATGCAGATGAACAGATAAAGAGGTTTTCAAACTCGGTAAAGCCGCTGATCCAATGAGAGATAGCTGATTTTATGGTTCCAATTCAGAAATCGATTGACAGCCTGAATGCAAGATTAGACACCATTGAGATCAGGATAAATGGCAGGCTGCGGGACTTGACCATTCCCGACCTCACCGCCATTCTCACTGAGCTTGCAAAGGTCCAGGCAAATGTCGATACTATCAAGAAGCCAAGCATTCATCTAACGCAGGTTGTGACTGTAGAAGATGATTTTATTGACCTATTGGCACACTCCTCCTCTCAAGAGCCAGCTGCGGATCCCAAACCTGAAAAGAAAATGAAGCAAAAGGAAAAGAATGTGGCAGGTGATGATGCCCCGCTTAATCCTAAATCTCAGAAGAAGAAAGCAAAAAGAGATGAGAAGAGGGCAAGAAAAGAAGCGGAAAATTTAACAAAGACTTCCTTGGAAGAGCATCAGATTTAGGTGGATGGCATTGGCCGAGGTGGCTCAGGGAGTGGTATTGTACCTTCTTTAGACCCCAGTGTGGGAGAGGTTGATGTTGGAGCTGCTTGGGCAGCTGTTACTACTGATGAGAGGACTGTGGAGGCACCCTCTATTGATGTGAGCACCACGGGCACCAATCTTGAGGGCCCGAAGGATGTGACACCCGACCCCACCACTTAGGCGTCACAAGTATGTTCTCTCCCCCCTATGGTTTGTATTTTTCTTAGTGCATTAAGGGCAATGCACATCTCTTTTTGGTGGGGTGGGGGCAGCATTGGGTGTTCACTATTTTTATGGGTCTCTTGGCGAAGTCCGAGTAGCCTAGAGACCCGCGTCATTCCACGATGTTAAATCAGGTGCTGCATGGGAGGCAACCCATAAGAGTAATCACAAGGTACCCGAATCCTTGGGGTTTTCTTGTTTGTGTTCTTTCCCTAAGGATTTTTATTTCTATTGAACCGGCACATTTAGTATAGGTTGTATGTAGTAAAAGAAGAAAAGGAACTTAGCGCAGTCTGTGATATGATTTTTGGAAAAGGATTTTTGATTGAAAAATGGAGACCCCTCCAAATTTTTGGGTGCCATGATAGTATCCGTTCTTGATAGACTAACCGTTATGGATCTGTGCTTGACATTATAATTTAATCGATCTGATGAATTACTTAAGCTAGAGTATGAACCTGATAGTTAGCATGTAACTACTTGACTCTGTTCCATGTGTGTGTGAGCTTAATTTGATTTGTTCTTGCCTTGTATGCCAATCTAGAACTTGCCCGGTTAGTCTTGCCAAGGTCGTAGGATAGTTGGTTAGGAAAGGATCATAGGCCATTTTTTTTAAATAGTCCATTTTATCCAAATGACCGACCAAATAATGTAAATATCCTTTTGATCCCTGATTTTGAGCCTAAATTGACCCGTTTTGTTGCTAGCCTAATCACCTTCCCCGTTTTGTTTACGAACCTTTAGTTTTGCCCTGGTCCCTCCTTATACATTGTGTACCTCAACTCAAGTAAATCGCCTAAGTTGAGGGTGGCTATTGTAGAGGCGAGTGCGAAGTAGGGGTATGAAAAGAAGAGGTTAGTAATAAAAAAGAGGAAAAACATCGGGTGAGGCGGGTACGTTAAAGAAAAAAAATACAGAAAAAGAAAAAAAGAATGTGAAAAAAAAATTAAAAAAAAAAATAGTTGAGTTTGAAACAAAAGCCGCACCCGTCACTTGTTGAAAAATAAAAAGGGAGACAAAGGGGAGAAAAAGAGTAGAGTTGGCCTGATAAGTGGAAGAAAGATAGCATAGTGTCAAGGAGGGTTTAGTCACTATTTCCCATATCTACCATACCCGTCCCTGAGCCTACGTTACAAGCCGAGTAAAGTCCTATAGTGATCCTAACCTAATTATTCAAAAACCGAGGCATAAAAAATAAGGGCAAGCCTATGGTATTGTACATGCATTGGTTGAACATCTATTGTGAGTGTGAGTGTCTTAGTTCAGTCCCTGAAATACAACTGTGTTACTGAGTGTGTGGGACTTCTTGGTGGTGAGGGCACTAGAGAGACTTTTACTGCTAATTGTTAGTGAGTCTGACATGTGTATGCTAAGTCGTCCATTGATAGCGTGATGTTATCCATGGATCCTCTAGTATTGTCTTGATAGTCGGAACATATGCACTGGTTTTGTACTGAAAGGGGAGGGGGGATACTTGTTCTGAGCTAAATTGCTAAATCATATGACTGCCGTAGTTCCTAGTTTTCTTTTGCTAAAGCATCATTTTAGAATGGTTTTCTGTTGTCTCTTGAGTACAAGCAACAATCTTAAGTTGAGGGTGTTGATGTGACGTAGAAATACGCCACTTTCGACGCTTAATACTTAAGATTATCGCAAGTTCTTTAGCATTTTATTTGTAGATTTGACGCTTTTGGTTAAGTGTGCAGGCAAAATGGATCCTCGAGCAAAGGTTGGAAATTAAGCAGAAACAAGGATATTATAGTGAAGATGATTCACTTGACAGTATAAGCTCTCAAACGACAGTTCTGTCAGTGTGAATCGTAGTCAAAACTTCAGAAAGGGTGCAAGGATGGAAGAAATGCATGACTGCTTTGACGGCCCATACTTTCAAAGCACAGACCCATCTCTGTGACACATAAACAAAGGTTCAGAAGCTGTGCTAAGTCTGGAGGAAAGGACGACTAAATCTATGGTCTGTACTTTCAAAGAATGAACCGTTTCTGTGACACGTAGACAAAGGTTCTGCAGAGGTGAAAAAGTTGTAGCAGGATGCATGAATTAAAGAACAGACCATACTTCCAAAGGATGGTCCGTCTCTGTGAAATGTCATCACTGAATCAGAGAAGGGATAAAAGTGAGTCACGAAACCACGAGTCAAAGGATGAGCCATCATTCAGAAGAAAGACTAGTGGATTCAGCCGTAATTTTTCAAGCCAGAAGTCATTGACCAGCCAAGACCATGGTTAACTCCAGCTGACCACGAACCGTCATCCCAAATGATAGATCGTCATCCAACCCATGGTCCCTGCCGAGCCCAGTTTCCTATTTTTTTTAGGATAGGATTTCCATTGTCTATAAATACTTTTCCTAGGTTTTTGTTTACGTTTTATGCACTCTATTTTGTGGAAAATCCTTTCTTAACATTGTGATCTTGGTTTTGAGAGTTAAATTCATTCATAGTTCATTGTTCTTGATTTCATCATCATCCATTCAAGATTCCGGATTTCTTTAACTCTTATTGTAAGTATATGATCATGAATACACAAATAACTCTTGATTGTCTACTTATGAACATGAGTAGATAAATCCACAACTAGGGTTGTGGGAACCATGAAGGATTAACTAAGTAGGCAAAGTACTTAGGTAATCTAGGACAGTGTTTATGCATGTATTGTTCTTCCCTTTATTTTGATTGCTTTTTAACGGTGCACAACGTTAGAACTCGCCTTATCCTTACTTGCCGGACAAAGGAGGTAACGGATGGGAAATGGGTTGTTTAACAATGGAGATTTGAGGCTACCAACCCTCATCTAATATCTTGACCTTGTCCGAAAATAGCTAATCTGGAATCCAGGGTAAGGATTAGTAAAGCATACACCAGCGGCCGGACCAAGGCGTATGGTGAAATTCACCTAGTTTCCGGACCAAGGAATTAGGCAAACCTAACATACCGATTCTGCATGCTAAGCACCAAAATAGTTTACTATGTACAATGCCTTACTAAGTTATGATCTCAGGGGGAACACTACCCTATTCATCTCATCCGTTGATTACAACTCTCGAAATTAGCAATTGTTACTTGTTTACTTTTTATTTACAATTGTTACTTGTCACTTTAACCCCCCCCCCCCTGCGGAAAATAAATGACTAAAAGCACGAGTAAACACTAATCGACCCTAGTCCTACCATATTCCCTGTGGGATCGACCCCAACCTTAAGTTGGGTTCTATATTTGAACAGCGACAGCTTGCACTTCTTTTAGAGGTGTAATTTGGGCGCATCAGTCTCAGATCCCGTGTTATGTCCAGGAGGTAGCCTCGGGGCATGACAAGATGTGAAATCTATTAGAAATAATCAAACAGATGGTGAATATGTTGCAACAAATTTCATTAAGGATGCTCATTGTTGATCACTAAACATGGTTAAATTAATTAGTTCACATCAAATCCCTTAATTGATAACTCCATTTAGGACGAACAATCTTAGTCATAATGAAATTACTCTCTAATTCATTAAGGATATAATCAGTGTTATATATTGATCACTTAACATGATTAAATGAAGTAGTTCACATAAAATTAGTCAATTGATCACTCCATTTAGGATGAACAATCTTAGTTATAATGAAATTACCATCTAATTCATTAAGGATGTTATTGGAGTTATATATTGATCACTTAACATAGTTAAATGAAGTAGTTCACATCAAATTAGTCAATTGGTCACACAATTTAGGACGAACAATCTTAGTTATAATGAAATTACCCTGTAATTCATTAAAGATGTAATTGGAGTTATATATTGATCAATTAACATGGTCAAATATTAAATATTAATCACTTAACATGGTTAAATAGAGTACTTCACATCAAATTAGTTAATTGATCACTCCATTTTTTATGAATACACTTAGTTATAATGAAATTAATATCTATTTTATTAAGAATGTAATTAGAGTTATAAATCAATATAGAAAACATAGTTATTTATATGTTGATCACTAAATATGATTAAATGAAGAAATTTTCAACAAAAAATGTTTGATTGTTTTCAAAAATTATCCACCAAAGCTTCCAACAAATGTGGAATCTATTGCAATGGATACAAAATATGTTTGATTATTACCAACAGATTTGACATCTGTTGTAATAGAAATGATAATCTATTGCCAAAGATGTAGAATCAGTTTAATCATTTCCAACAAATTTGACATTTATTGCAACAAATTGTATAATTTGTTGCAACAGATGTTGAATCTGATTGATTATTTCCAACAAATTTCATCAAGGATCCTTATTAGAGTTAGAAATTCATCAATAAAAATAGTTAAATAATATTGTTGTGATGACCCTTCTAGTCATCTTCGCATTTATGCATTCATTGTACTGTTAGAGCCTTCCTATAGCATCCCCAAGTCATTTATGGCTTGCTTGGACTGGTAGTTCGGTGCCCTGGTCGTTCGTTTGGTCATTTTGGTCATTTGCCTGTTTTAGAGCTTAAACTTAGAATATCATTGACTTTGGTCAACATTCTTAGCTAACATGCTCAGAATTGAATTTTGATAATTCTGATAGTTCCGTTAGCTCCGAAGCGATGAGTTTGGTCTAGTTGGACCTTTAGTTGAGGCCTGGGAACTTCCGGTGTGAGTTTTGTGTGGTTTTCTCAGTTTTCAGGCCATTTGGAGTGGAAAGTGTAACTTCGGGTGACTTTCGATGATCGGAGTGTTGGATTGAAAATCTGAAGATTCCTTCAGTTCCGTAATGTTGAGTTTAGGCTAAGAAGATGGTTGGTTCAGGTTCGGGGTGAGTCGGACTCATTTCAAGCCTTTGAGTTCCTTTTTGTTAGTGTTGACTTGGGTCAATATTTCTCCGAAATGACCTCGTATGGAAGTTTTGTCGATTCCGTTGAGTCCGAAACGTCATTTCCACTCTATTAGAATTATTTGATTTTGAATATCGATTTCCAATTGTGCCCGGAATTCCCCATCAAGTTTTTTTAAAATGGCAGAAAATTAGTTGCGGCCAGCAGCTATAAATATTTGGAAATTCATTTTTTTCCAGCCTCTTCTCCTCATTTTTCTAACACTAAACTCATTTTTCTCATTACCAAAATTTCTCTTGATCATTTCTAATCCTTGGGTAATCAATTGCTTGTGGATTTTCCGTGTTTTTCCGATTCTTGGTAAGTCATCTTCCCCACTTGTCCCTTTAGATTCCCTTGAATTTTCTTAATTTCCTCCATTGTTGCTCCTACCAAAGCTTGGAAATTCTTAAGTAGTGGCTGCCCCCAGCTCGTGCATGCTTCGTGGAAGTAAAGGATTGTCCGTCTCATCTTGAAATTCCATCTTTATGGTAAGTAATTCTTCCCAATTTCAATTTTTATTTTTGAAATTTCCATTCTTTAATCCCCAACTTGGGCGGGGTATTTTGGTGACCTTCCCTTGTCCAATTGTGCTCAAATTTGGAGCATGCCTTCTTGGCATCGTTAGGGTCATCGTGGTTCTTTTTTTTGGTTTCGAGTTGTGGGCCTCGCGGTCCCGCTTTTGACTCGGATATCGACCCGGCTATAATTCTAGCAATATGGGTATCGTTGAACTCGTCTTAACATTTTATTCATGAATTTGATAGTTTGATTCTCATTCAGAGCTTCTTGGAGCAGGTCGGCCTTGGATATCGTCATTCCCGCAACTTGTAGTCGGATGATAGGTAGGTTACGACTTAACTCCCTAGACTTCGCATATATCGGGTAAAATTGTACTAGTTGGCATCCTTGGGTTGGGTTATTAGGTTGGTACCACAGACCTTGACCTCTTTTCCATGATTCATCCTATTTATTTCCTCCATTGTGTGTAGTATTCCTATTAGTTGATTTATTTATTCCTATTCATTGTTCGAAATTCCACCCTTGTTTGCTGTTTGTTGATTTTACGCTCCAGTATTATGGGATGCCGGAGGGTTTTCTTTCACTTGATTGTGTTCCTCGATTGTATGGGTGGCTGGGTGAGTGTAGGTAGACTCTCTTTACTTTATTACAAACTTTTTTTTTACTATGGTTATAAGTGTGGAACTGGACTTACTAGGCTGTTACTGCTTGATTGAGTGTGATATTGTTTGTCTGGTTATCTATTCTATTTACTGAGCATGTCTACTTTATTATTCCCTCCCCTTCCTGTTACCGGTATACCTCCCTTTGTTAGAACTTACCCATATATACAATTTTTTTGCAAGGCTCCCAGGTGCGTCGTTCTTACTTTCACCTATGTTTGCCATGTATATATTTTACTTGCTAGCCTTGCTTGTTGCTTTCTGTTGTCTTCCCTCTAGGCTAGTTCTTGTGTACTTTACCATTGATTTTTGTGGCTGTTTATTTCTATTATGTCTGCTATTGCCCTTTTACTTTATATATGCCCTATCAGCCTATGATACCTACTAGGTACCTTGTGCTTCACATTTGGTGCTCACTCTACCCTCTGCATCTTCTAGTGCAGATCCTAGTGTGGGCCATCACCATTAGCATGTCGGAGACTCGTGCAGGATGCAGTTTTGGATCATCCAGGCTGAGGGTGAGCTCTTGGCATTCAGATCTTGACTTCAGTTATCCTTGGTGTATTTTGTACTCTATAGTTTCAGAGACATTGTGTATATATGACTTTTGGACCTTTGTACTCTTGATGTTGTTCGGCTCTTATACGCTTTGATACCAGGTTTTGGATTTGGCTTAGTTTCTGCATTTTATGTATTACTCTATTTATCTATTTTATTCTCCTTATTCCCTTTCTTCCACTTATTTACTGAATCTTCCGCTTAAACTGTTAGAAGGTAGTCCATTACTAACCGTTTCAAGCTACCGGGATTGGTTCGCCTATTGGGGGATTGTAGGTGCTATCATGACCAAGAAATCGGGTCGTGACAATTTGGTATCAGAGCTCTAGGTTCATCGGTGTCATTGGTATAGGAGCCAATGTGTAATAGTGTCCTGCGGATCAGGGCGAAGACTCCGTACTCAATCTTCGGGAGACTATAGTGACATCTTAGGAAAGTGGATTGTTCTTAATCCTCTTTCATGCATAGTATCCTTGAAAGTTTCTAGAAATCTCACTTATTCTGGTTCACTCTCTCGCAGATGGTTCGTATGAGATTTTCAGCTTATCACAGAGGAGAGCCTCCTGCTCCTGCACCTCCGACTCCAGCTGGGGGCCAGACTGGTCTCCGGGGTAGAGGTAGTGGTCGAGGGCGCCCCATAGCAGAGACACCTGCTAGAGCTGCTAGAGTTGAGGTAGAGCCAGAGTTAGCTCCAGAGCAGCAGCATGTGGACCTGGGGATAGACCAGGTACCACCAGCTCCAGTACCAGTTCTAGCATCAATTTCTGTGCCAGCTTCAGCCCCAACTCAGTCTTCTGATATTTGGGGTTTGTTACTTCAGCTTCTGGGTATCATTTGACAGAGACCTTCAGAGGCAGAACAAACATCCGCTCAGGGGGAAGCCCTGGGTGTTAAGAGTTCAAGAGTGCAGCCTTTTACTGTGGCTCCCCGTGCGGAGGTTGTTCCAGTTCCATCAGTTGCCCAGCCTCTTGCTCCCCGCCCCACTATGACAGAGATGGAGCAGAAGGCATTGGGTAGGTTTCTAAGATTAGCACCACCGAGGTTTGCTGGTACACAGGGTCAGGACCCACATGACTTTATCACCACCTGTGAGAAGATGCTACATCAATTGGGCTTGTAGGAGACCCACAGGGTTGGATATACTGCATATCCGCTGGAGGGTCTAGTAAAGTTATGGTGGAGAGGACAGGTTGCTTGCAGGCCTTCAACATCACTTCCTTTTACTTGGTCTGAGTTCTATGAGGCCTTTATGGACAAGTTCATGCCACAGAGCGATTAAGAGCGTCAGAAAGAGGAGTTCACTAGACTTTCTCAGGATACTTTGAACGTCTCGGAGTATGAGACCCGCTTCCATCAGCTTGCTCCCTTTGGAGCCATGATTATGCCTACTAAGGCCAACAGAGTCCGTAGATTTGTTTGGGAATTACGAAGAGAGGTCAGAGAGCCTGCAGAGATACTATTTGCTAGCAGTCGATCATTCCTGGCCATTGCAAATTATGCCTACATAGTTGAGGATTCACGCCATCATGACTCCGGGGCCAGAGATAACAGGCCTCAATATCAGGGTGGTTACAGTGGTTCTAGGCATAGTGGTAGAGGTTCAGGCCAGTGGGGCTGAGGTTATCAGCCGCAGAAGCAACATGGTCAGTCTAACCGATCGGTATATGCCTCACTTCAGGCTTCTGGTTCACAGTTTGAGCCAATTCAGGATAGTCAGTGAGGTCACAGTGGTCAGCCATCGAGAGGTACAGATTCTGGGGCATCAGGCCGTGGTGGCTATTCGAGTTCTGCTGGTTCATCCCGACCGAGTAGGCCATTAGAGGCTTGCTATACTTGTGGTGTGGTTATTCACTTTGCTAGAGATTACCCCCAGCAGGGTACAGTTCAGCTAGCTGAGCCATTAGGAGCAGTTCAGCCTCCGACTAGAGGAGGTGGCGGTCAGGCTAGGGATGGTGCCTTGTGTGGCAGAGCAGGTGGTAGGGATGGCAATCGGGCATGTGGGGGTCATCGTCAGTTCTATGTGGTCCCTGGGAGACCAGAGATAGAGGCCTTGGATGCCATGATCATATGTACAATTTATGTATATCGTCAGCCAACTTATGCCTTGTTTGATCCTGGATCCACTTGTTCATATGTATTTGGCTACTTTCTACCTTGTTTGGGGTTGGATAGTAAGTCATTGTCTGTGCCTGTTTTTGTTTTGACCCCAGTAAGAGATTCTTTAGTAGTAGATAAGATTTTGAGATCCTGTGTGATAACTGTTGGTGATTTAGATACTTTGGTTGACCTGATGATACTTGATATGTTGGATTTTGATGTGATACTAGGCATGGACTAGTTATCCCCTCACCGTGCTATTTTGGATTTCTATTCCAAGAACATTACCATAGCCGTGCCTGGTGTATCCCCAGTTGTGTGGCAGGGTTTTGTTAGCCATGCACCATCTGGGATCATTTCTTGTCTTCGAGCTAGGAAGATGATATCCCATGGGTGTTTATCTTATCTAGCATATGTCCGAGATGCTAGTGCTGACCCTACTTTTCCTGAGTCTTTTCCTGTGGTTAGAGACTTCCTAGATGTGTTTCCTACCAACCTGCTAGGCCTTCCACCTGAGAGGGATATTGATTTTTCCATTAAGTTTGAGCCAGGCACCAGACCCATTCCTATTCCTCCCTACTGTATGGCTCCTGCTGAGTTCAGAGATCCTAAGGAGTAGCTCCAGGATTTGTTAGCTAAGGGGTTTATTAGACCGAGTGTGTCTCCTTGGGATGCTCCTGTTCTCTTCATGAAGAAGAAGGATGGGTCGATGTGGATGTGTATTTATTATTGGCAGTTGAATAAGGTAACAATGAAGAATAAGTATCCGATACCCAGGACTGATGACTTATTTGATCAGCTTCAGGGTTCCACCATTTTTTCAAAGATTAATTTGAGGTCCGGCTACCATCAATTGAAGATAAGGGTGGAGGACATCCCTAAGATAGCATTCAAGACACGTTATGGCCACAATGAGTTCCTGGTGATGTCTTTTTGGTTGACTAATGCCCCCGCAACTTTCATAGACTTGATGCACAGGGTGCTTACCCCATACTTGGATATGTTCATGATAGTCTTCATTGATGACATCCTGGTATACTCAAGCAGTAGAGATGAGAATAAGCAGCACTTAAGGACTATACTTCAAATTTTGAGAGATCATCGGCTTTATGCCAAGTTCTCAAAGTGTGTGTTTTGGTTAGAGTCAGTTGCATTCCTAGGGCATGTGGTGTCTAAGGATGGGATTAGAGTTGATCCGAGTAAGATTTCTGTAGTTCGTGATTGGCCTAGACATACTAATCCTACCGAGGTTCGCAGCTTTGTTGGGTTAGCCGGGTATTACAGACGGTTTGTTGTGGGATTTTCATCCATAGCAGCACCCTTGACTATGCTGACTAGGAAGGATGTTCCATTTCAGTGGTCCGATCAGTGCGAGCATAGCTTGCATAGGCTTAAGGCCTTATTGACTTCAACTCTAGTTTTGGCTTTGACGGTTGAGGGTCAGAGTTTCTTCGTGTATTGTGATGCTTCAGGGGTTGGTCTTGGTTGTGTGCTGATGCACCAGGGTCGAATGATAGCATATGCATCAAGGCAGCTGAAGTTTCACGAGCGCAACTACCTTACTCACGACATAGAGTTGGCGGTGGTAGTCTTCGAGCTCAAGATCTGGAGGCACTATCTATATGGAGTTCATTGTGAGATATTCATCAACAATCATAGTCTTCAGTACATTACGAGTCAGCACAAGCTGAACTCGAGGTAGAGAAGATGGATTGAGTTGCTGAAGGACTACGATTTCACTATTTTATACCATCCGGGCAAGGCAAACATGGTAGCGGATTCCTTGAGTTGGAAGGCGGTGAGTATGGGCAGCCTAGCTTCACTTTAAGTTTCTGAGTTACCGTTGTCCTTGGACATCTAGTTCCTTGGCTAACCGTCTGGTTAGGATTGACTTATCGATTCCCAGCAGAGTTTTTGCCAGTGTTGAGGTTTGCTCTACTCTAGTTGATCAGATTTAGAGTCGACAGTTTGAGGATCAGAGTTTGTGTGACCTTCGTGATCAGGTAGTTCGGGGTGAGGCTAGCCGGGCTACTTTGGGTTCAAATGGTATTCTGAGGTTTGATGGTCGACTTTGTGTACTGAGGGTTGGTAATTTAATATAGTTGAAACTCCGTGAGGCACATTATTCTCGATACTCTATTTATCCTGGCGCAATGAAGATGTACAGAGATTTGAGACAGCTCTACTAGTGGAGTGGTATGAAGCAGGATGTGGCAGAGTTTGTATCTCGGTGCTTGAACTGTTAGCAGGTTAAGTTTGAGCACATGAGATCAGGTGGCTTGATGCAGCTACTTCCCATTCCTGAGTGGAAGTGCGAAGGTATTAATATGGACTTTGTTGTTGGTTTGCCTCATACTACTTGGTGATCATTGATAAGTTGACTAAGTCAGCGTATTTCTTGCCAGTTCAGACTTCCTACGGGGCAGAGAGGTTAGGTCAAATCTATATTCGAGAGATTGTACGGTTGCACGGGGTCCCATCTTCTATCATTTTAGACCGCGACACTCAGTTCTGGATAGCTATACAGAGGGATTTGGGTATGGAGGTTCAGCTTAGTACTGCTTTACACCCTAAGAAAGATGGCCAGTCTGAGAGGACTATTCAGGTCCTGAAGGACATGCTTCAGGCCTGTGTACTTGACTTTGGAGGTTCATGGGATTAGTTCGTGCCATTGGTTGAGTTCGCGTATAATAATATCTTTCATTAGAGCATTGGCATGGCACCTTTCGAGGCTTTATATGGTAGGCATTGCAGATTGCCGATTGGTTGGTTTGATGGGTTGGAGTCCAGACCATAGAGTACAGACTTACTTAGAGATTCCTTGGACTGAGTCTGTTTGATTATGGATAGACTTAGAGCGGCCCAGAGTAGGTAGAAGAGCTACGCCAATCATAGGTTCTGTGCCTTGAAGTTCAGTGTTGGTAACCAGGTTTTCCTTTGAGTATCGCCCGTGAAGGGCGTGATGAGATTTGGTCAGCGGGGAAAGCTTAGCCCTAGGTTTATTGGGCAGTTTGATATTCTACAGCGGATTAGTAGTGTAGCCTATATGTTAGCCTTGCCTCCGATATAATTTTCAGTAGTTCACCCAGTCTTCCATGTATCGATGTTGTGCCGGTATATGCTAGATGAGTCTCATGTGTTGCATTGGGATTCGGTTCAGTTGGATGAGAGGTTATCATTTGTTCAGGAGACGATAGCTATTCTAGCCAGAGATATCAGGAGATTGATATCTAGGGAGATTCTGGTTGTGAAAATTCAGTGGAGACATCGTCCGATCGAGGAGGCTACTTGGAAGACTGAGAGTGAGTTGCATGCTCAATATCCGCAGTTGTTTGAGCCATCAGGTACTCCTTTCTTCTTGACTTTCGAGGATGAAAGTCTTTTTAGTAGTGGATGTTATGATGACCCTTCCGGTCATCTTCGGTCTGGAAAGACAAAGACAGGATTTCAACATAAAAAGCAGTAGATGAGCGGTAATGGCTGGGGAAGGGTCCGCTGTCAAATCCCAGGGCTCAACCCTGGACAAGCAGTGGAAACTACCAAGCTGGAGTACAGTAATTCCTATATGCTATGATTGAGATGGAGTACTTGTGATCAACAGAATTCTAAAACTACGAAACCAACTGGTTTCACACCGAGAGAACAAGATCCGGAGCAAGTGTTTATGCATTCATTGTACTGTTAGAGCCTTTCTGTAGCGGCCCCAAGTCATTTATGGCTTGCTGGGACCGGTAGTTCTGTGCTCTGGTCGTTCGTTTGGTCGTTTTGGCTGTTTGCCTGTTTTAGAGCTTAAATTTATAATATCGTTGACTTTGGTCAACATTCTTAGCTAACGTGTTTGGAATTTTATTCTGACAATTCTGTTAGCTCCGGAGCAATGAGTTTGATCTAGTTAGACCTTTAGTTGAGGTCTGAGAACTTCTGATGTGGGTTTTGTGTGGTTTTCTCAGTTTTCAGGCCATTTGGAGTGGAAATGGTAATTCCGGAATATTGAGTTTAGGCTAGGAAGATGGTTGGTTTGGTTTTCGAGTGAGTCAGACTCATTTCGAGCCTTTGAGTTCCTTTTCGTTAGTGTTGACTTGGGTCAATATTTATCCAAAATGACCTCGTATGGAAGTTTTTTTGATTCCGTTGAGTCCGGAATGACATTTCCTCTCTATTAGCATTATTGGGTTTTGAATATCGGTTTCTGATTGTGCCCGGAATGCCCCGTCGAGTTTTTTTTAAATTACTGAAGATTGCAGAAAATCAGCTGTGGCCAGCAACTATAAATAGCTGGAAATTCGTTTTTTCCAGCCACTTCTCATTTTTACCGCTCTAAACTCATTTTTCTCTCTACTAAAATTGCTCTTTATCATTTCTAATCCTTGGGGAATCAATTGCTTTTGGATTTTTTGTGCTTTTACGATTCTTGGTAAGTCATCTTCCCCACTTGTCCCTTTAGCTTCCCTTGAATTTTTTTAATTTCCTCCATTGTTCCTCCTACCAAAGCTTGGAAATTCTTATGTAGTCGTTGCCCCCATCTCGTGCATACTTAGTGGAGGTAAAGGATTGTCCATCTCGGCTCGAAATTCCATCTTTGTGGTAAGTAACTCTTGCCCAATTTCCGTTTTTATTTTTGAAATTTCCATTCTTTAATCTCCAACTTGGGTAAGCTGTTTTGGTGACATTCCCTTGTCCAATTGTGCTGAAATTTGGAGCATACCTTCTTGGCATTGTTGGGGTCATCGTGGTTCTTTTCATTTTAGGTTTTGGGTTGTGGGCCCTGTGGGTACGCTTTTGACCCGGATATCAACCCGACTATAATTGTAGCAATATTGATATCGTTAGACTCGTCTTAACATTTTATTCATGAATTTGATAGTTTGATTCTCGTTCGGAGCTTCTCGGAATAGCTCAGCCTCAGATATCATTTTTCTCACAGCTTATCATTGGACGACAGGTAGGTTACGACTTAACTCCCTAGACTTCACATATATCAGGTAAAATTATACTAGTTGGCATCCTTTAGTTGGGTTATTAGGTTGGTACCACAGACCTTGACCACTTTTCCATGATTCGTCTATTTCTTTCCTCCGTTGTGTGTAGTATTCCTATTAGTTGATATATTTATTACCCTTGTGACCCCGTGAGGTCTTGTTGACTTTGGAACATAGAAGGTCGGATTTTTGAGAATGTCTGCGAGTCACAGACATAGAAATATCCTTCTAGGCTGGTTATGCTTACTAAGTAGCTTCGGAGCCTGTGTAGGGACGTTTGGTTGATTGTGAGTTGCCTGGCAGCTATTTGAGTTGATCATATCATTTTCATGCATATAAAGAGGTTTTTCCACGTTTTATTATGGTTTTTGGCTTCAGGCGTATGGAAACTGATTTTCTAAACTTTGCATGTCCCCGGAGGCCCTTTTTGATGAAATTGGATTTGGAAATGATTTGACTTGATACATGAATCTTCAAGGGGTAAAAGAAGGTTAAAAATATGGTTTTATCACGATTTACTACTATTGCTAGACTCGATCGGGTCGGAGTGCTAGCTGAATTTTCTTACTGATTTGAAATGATATCAGGCTCGGCCAGGTCAAGCATCTGAGATATTTTTACTACTTTTTTAGACCCGGTTGTGCCCAGGCACCCTTGGAAGGGTTTTTGAGACATCCTTTTTCACTGTTTTAGTCCTAGACAGAGTCTAGGCATGCATATTTGAGACTTAGCCACTGGCTTGAACCCAGACTTAATTCTGGAGGACATGTTTTGATTCTGAGTTTTAGTGTGGGGTCCAGGACTTCCATGGACCTTGCCGCTCTAGGCCTGAGGCTTTGATCTACGTGCGCCGAGGGGAAGGGTATACGGTGGAGTAGAGGTATACGGGTTGTGTCCTTCCTTGGAACCTACCTGTTGGTCCCGATCAGCACCGGAGGAGATACATAGACAGGTTTTATTTCACCCTGAGGTTTTCATGCATCATATCATTCATTGTTCTGAATTCCATCCTTGTTTGTTGTTTATTGATTGTACACTCCGGTAGTATGGGATGTCGGAGGGTTTGTTTTCACTTGATTGCGTTCCTCGATTGTATGGGAGGTCGGGGTACTATAGGTAGACTCTATTTACTTTATTATGGATTTGTTCTCTACTACGGTTATAAGTGTGGAACTGGAGTTACTAGGCTGTTACTGCTAGATTGAGTGTGATATGGTTTGTCTGGTTATCTATTCTGTTTACCGAGCATGTCTACTTTATCCTTCCCTCTCCTTCTCTATACTTGAGGTTACTTGTATACCGCCTTTTGTTAGAACTTACCCATATATACTATTTTTTACGAGGCTCCCAGGTGCATCATTCTTACTTTCACCTATGTTTTCCATGTATATATTCTGCTTGCTAGCCTTGCTTGTTGCTTTCTGTTGTCTTCCCTCTAGGCTAGTTCCTGTGTACTTCACCATTGATTTCTGTGGCTGTTTAGTTTTATTTTGTCTGCTATTGCCTTTTTACTTTATATGTGCCCAGTCGGCCTATGATTACCTACTGGGTACCTTGTGCTTCGCATTTGGTGCTCACCCTACCCCTTGCATCTTCTGGTGCAGATCCTAGCATGGGCCATCATCGTTAGCGTGTCGAAGACTCGTGTGGGATGCAGTTTTGGATCATCCAGGTTGAGGGTGAGCTCTTGGCGTTCAGAGCTTGACTTCAGTTATCCTTTGTGTATTTTGTACTCTTATAGTTTTGGAGACATTGTGTATATATGACTTTTGGACCTTTGTACTCCTAATGTAGTTCGACACTTATACACTTTGATACCAGGTTATGGGTTTGGCTTAGTTTTCGCATTTTATATGTATTACTCTTGTTATCTATTTTCTTCTCCTTATGCCCTTGCTTTCGCTTATTTACCAAATCTTCCGCTTAAACTGTTAGAAGGTAGTCCATTACTAACCGTTCCGGGTTACGGGGATTGGTTCACCTACTGGGGGGTTGTAGGTGCCATCATGACCGAGAAATCGGGTCGTGACAATTGTTGATCACTACATATAGATAAATGAAGTAGTTTACATTAAATTAGTAAATTGATCACTTCATTTAAGATGAACAATCTTAGTTGATCATCTATCATGATGAAACTATTATCTAATTCATTAAGAATATAATTGGAGTTATAAATTCATTAATAAATATAATTAAATAACATTGTTGATCACTACGTATGATTAAATAAATTAGTTGACATCAAATTAGTCAATTGATCACTAAATATAGTTAAATCACTTAGTTGATCATCTATCACGATTAAATTACTATCTAATTTATTAAGAATATAATTGGAGTCATAAACTGATCATGAAATATGATTGAATGAAGTAGTTCACATTATGATCACCAAATATATTATCTAATTGATTGTTTTCAACATAAATATGGCGAATATGTTACAACAAATGCCACATATGTTGCAGCAGATGTAGAATTTGTTTGATTATTCCCAACAAACTTCACATCTGTTGCAACAGATGTTAATATATGTTGCAATAGATGAAAAATCTATTTGATTACTCTAAATACACTTTACATCTATTGCAATAGATATAGAATCTGTTGCAACATATATAGAATTTGTTTGATTACTACCAAAAGACTTCATATCTGTTGTAACAGATGTAGAATCAGAAGTCACATATGTTGGATCTATTTGATTATTCCCAACATATTTAATTATTTTTCACAAATTTCACCATCAATTGTAATATATAAATGAATTAAGTTCATAAATATCACCAACTGAAATATCATAGAAATCTCAAGTTCAGAATAACAATACTATAACTATTACAACACAATGGAAAAAATGAGTGCACGATTAATAATTATGGAGCATTCCAATTATTGGGTATGTAATTCATTTGTGGCCAACCGTTTTACATAGGGAGCACTTTTTTTCATTGAAAATGATTCTCCGATTCCATGCCTCCTCTTTGTTCGCCTTCTTTCCAATTTTCTTGGGTTAATATGTGGAGGAGGTATTTCTCTCTCTAAAATCTCTAAAAGAACATTCCAAATTTCATCAGAAGGCACATGATTAATTTCCTTACAGTATGAAATAATGTATCTCTCCACCGTATAATATAAGGATGAGTATTCATAAATCTCCCTACCTAAGTTTTCACCATATTGGACTCAAAGTGTTACCATAGAATGTGAACAAGTTATTTTGTCTAGGTCAAAGACTCTATATGTATAAGATCTTGCTTTCAGATCGACTGTAGCAACTTCACCATGGCCGGTGACATTGAAACTGTAGTTGGCAGTTTGATGGGCCAATAACTTGTTCCCCAAGTTGACGTACTTTGTGGTTTTATTTACTATTTTAGGGACAAAGATGGTTGGTGAGTTGATGAACTACGTACACCTCTTGTGAATATTTTTTGCAGACCTCCTATTTATTTTATTAAATAGAGCGACAATGAAAAATTCTTTTTCAGCTTCGAACATTGCGTTCACCAACTAAGCAATTTTTTTTGTCATAATATTATACCTGTATAAAAAAATAATCACTCAGTAAGATATAATTGACAATAAACTCAAACAAGTCACTCAATTTATAATATCATACCTATTTCTCGGGTAGAATGCCCTGCTCTACCTATGTTGTTCAGTTACTCTGGGAACCAGGTCTCATATTTGATTGAAATGGTTGTTGAACTCATCAATCTTGTACACTTTTGCTGCTTTATAAAAATAAGATACGACCTTCATATTATGAAAGTTGTTTCAAATATTCTCTCCAAGGTGCCTCTTGCAACAACCATAATGAGTTGTAGGGCAGACAATTGAAACCATCTTCTTAATACTTGGATGCCTATAAAAAATTATGCACAATTTAGCAGTATCATCTACATAGCTTCTCATTTGTTCAAAAAAAATATCGATATGACACATTGCACTCCTTGTCAACTACACAAAAAGCAATTTGAAAAGTATGACCCTCCACATCCTATGCCACAACTGATAACAAAACTCCTTCATACATGCTTCTCAAGAATGTCCCGTAAATATCTATGACTTTTCTCATTTGCTCAAAACTACGTATCAAAGTCCCATAGGCTACAAAAATGTACTTGAACTTTTCACTTTCATCAACCTTCAATGCCGTCTTACTTCTTGGATTTGTTGACCAAAGCATATAATAGTATGCATCAAGAACTACATACTTGTGATCATGTGTAAACCCTAACCAAATATTTTGTAATATTCATGCCTTTCCAAATCATCCAATAACTCACCTTACAACCAAATTGTAATAACCCTGCAGGTCATTTTCTTAATTTTCATGCTTTTTCTGCATTTCAAGCTTTCCTACAGAGGCTACAGGTCACTTATAACTTGTTGAGACTGACGATTCAGTTTATGGGAAGTTTGTTGGTCACGACCCGAGGCTACCCCTAGACGTAACACGGGACCCGAGACAACAAGGATCCTAAGTTAACCCTTGGTTATAGCATTCTCAAGCATAACAAAGATAAGCGGAAGCAATCTAAGATAGAAACTCAGAATATCATAAATAGAAGTCAATTACGAAGTACAACTCAGAAATCATCTTATAAGGTCTATGTCTGAAAAGCCTCTAATACTATCATAGAGAGTTGTTGGGATAACACCCCCAACTAACTCGAATATCTGAAAATAAAGAAGACATAAAACTGAGGTGGAGCCTAGCCCTCGGACTATGAGGACTCACAAATAGCTAAGTTGGAGTGGCCAGATCTCTAGCCACGGATCTGAGTAGGAACGCCTGAGTCTGCATCATAAAAGGATGCAGCGCAATATGCGTTAGTACTATGGAATGTACTAAGTATGTGAGAAATGCATGAACATGGTGAAAACATGCTAAGTATACTTGAATAACTGAAATCATGCTTTTAAAGGATAACTGAATGCAATGACTCTAAAATATCATAAGCCGAAGCATAAACATAAGTAATAAGTCTGAAATCTGATTTAGAGTCAAATGCAAATTTAATCATAAAATGTTTCTGTGGGAGGTTCTATAACCGATATAGACCATGTGAGCTACATGGAATCCGATGTATATTCCCCATAGAGAGGACCCAGTGTACCTTGCCAGGTGTACAAAGGCATGACTGTAACGTGATTACCTGAATCTGATGCCCAGCACGAGACTTAGCCTACGGGGGCAACAATGTTCTGGGACTCATGGGTACTCTTACCCGTACAACTTGGTGCTAATACTACTCCCAAAAACATACATATAGCTCATATAATACCAATGACATATCTGATGCCAAAGCTATTCAAAACCAATGACATATCTGATGCCAAAGCTACGTAAAAACCAATGACATATCTAATGCCAAAGCTATGTAAAACCAATGACATATATAATGCCAAAGCTATGTAAAACCAATGACATATCTAATGCCTAAGCTATTTTGAAAAGCAAAAGACATATTTAATGCTATGCAATTCAAGTCATAATCTGAAGGCTTAGCTTAGCCATAGTTCAAAACATGCTTTTCATACTAAATTCATACTTGAAGAATCATACATGCAATTTTCATCAGTTCATAAGTGCCATGATAGCTAATCATGCTAATTTCCTCTTGTAAACGTGTAAATTCATGGGTTCATGCTAGAAATCCACTTTCATGCTTGGGCTTTCAAAATCAATGAAAGAATCATAATCAAATCATGAATAATCAATAAGAAACTATGAATTTAAATATAGAAAATGATTTTATAAACTTTCCCCAATTTTGGTTCAAAACCCTAGTTTCATAACTTCATAATTCAAATTCATGAGTTTGGGATTTTGGGCACAAGGGTGGAAGAAACCCATTTCTAAAGACCCACATACCTTGGATGAAGATTTCCCACTTCAATGGAAAAGATTTGGAGACTTGATGTAACACCCAGTACACGTATCCAGCTATCCAAGATGAAAACTTCAGAAAAATTTAAGTTCCAGGAACCACGGGTCAAGTCCACGAGTCGTGGAAGGATCCACGAGTTGTGGGAGTGACTCGTGATCCCAGTCCTTCAGGCCAACCTCAGTATTGACAACCATGAGTCACTTCCACGACTCGTTGAAGTTTATACAGGTCATACTGTTGACTCGTGGAAGTTGATCAGAGGTCAGTCAAGTTCCCTGAGTTCCACGATTAGGTTCTACAACTCGTGGAAGCTTCCATGAGTCGTCCTGTTGAACCGTAGAAAGTTCATTGTAAGTTGAACTTCGGGCAACTTCCACGACTAGCAGTCCACGAGTCGTGGAAAAGTTTATGATTCGTAAACTCCACTCGTGGTCACTGAAGTTGACCAAATTTCCAATTTTCTTTTAATTAAATCCTAAGGGTACTTTGGTAATTTCCCACCCTATTATGAATTAAGTGAAGTCATCTTGACTAATTTTAGAAGGGTTTTCACCCATATTACCCTAAGTCTATCCTAAGCATCTCATTCTTCACCCAAAATGGAAATTCTTCTCTCAAGCTCCAAGTCAAGTCTCCAAAATCTTTTCCAATCAAGTCTGTAATCTACCACCAAGGTATGTGGGTCTTTAGTAATGGGTTCCTTTCACCCTTGTGCCCAAAATCTCCAATTCGTATGTTGAAATGTGAGCTTATGAAATTAGGGTTTTGATCTAAAATGGGGAAAGTTTATGAAATAAGTTCCTATGTTTAAATTCATGGTTTCTTATTAATTTCTCATGATTTGATTATGATTTCCTTATTGATTTTGAAAGCCCAAGCATGAAAGTGGATTTCTAGCATGAGCCCATGAATTTGCATGTTTTCAAGAGAAACTTGGCATGATTAGATATCATGGACTTTATGTATTTATGAAAATGCATGCCTAATTCTTTAAGTATGAATTTAGAAAGAAAAGTATGTTTTTGAATTATGGTTATGCTAAGCTTTACGAACTATGATAAGAAACTTGCATGATACTCGATGTGTTTTCATGCTTATGAATAAGATTTGGCATGAGAGTATGCCTCATAATGACCATACCGAGTACTATAGGTTGTCTTTGGGATATCACACTCCCGAACTCAAAGATGATGATAACTGGATCTAAGGTTGATTTTGGAGAAGAAACTAGCACCCTGAAGCTGATCGAACAAGTCATCAATCCTAGGAATGGGATACTTATTCTTGATTGTGACCTTGTTCAATTGACGGTAATCAACAAATATTCTAAGAGATCCATCTTTCTTCCGAACAAACAAAACTGGGGCACCCTAAGGTGAAATACTAGGCCTGATGAAACCCTTATCAAGCAAGTCTTTCAGCTGATCTTTCAACTCCTTGAGTTCTGCGGGGGCCATTCTATAAGGAGGAATAGAGATAGGATTCGTATCCGGAAGAAGATCTATCCCAAAGTCAATTTCTCGCTCAGGAGGAACTCCGGGCAAATCATCAGGGAACACTTCTAGGAATTCGTTCATAACAGGAACAAACTGGATAATTAGGGTCTCGGAATCCGTGTCCATAACCCAAACTATATGATAGACATAACACTTAGAAATCATCTTCCTAGCCTTAAGATAAGATATGAAACGACCCTTTAAAGAAGAGGGACTACCTTGCCATTGTAGGACAGGTTCATTAGGATTCTTGAAACTAACCACACGAGTGCGGCAATCAACTGAGACATAACATGCATACAACCAATCCATACCAAGAATGACATCGAAATCAGTCATCTCCAACTCTACTAAATCCACTGAAGTGACTCTATGAAGAACTGAGATAGGGAAATTTTGATAGACTCTTTCGGCTAGAACTACTCACCAACAGGAGTAGTAATATGAAAGGGTTCTAAAAGCAATTTAGGACGAAGCTCAAACTAACAAGCCACATAAGGGGTTACAAAAGATAAGGATGCACCAAGATCTAACAAGGCATACACATCAAGAGAGAAAACATTCAACATACTGGTAACCATATCTGGAGAACTCTCCTGATCCTGGCAGGAGGACATGGCATAAAGACGATTCTGGCGCTGACCACTAGAACTAGAAGCTATGCCCTGCGGGGCTTGTCTACCACCTGAAGCTGCTGGGGTAGACTGAGTCCTACCACTTCCTTGCCCCTTCCTAGCTGAAGGGTAATCCTTGATACAATGCCCAGTCTGACCACAACAAAATCAACCACCTGAACCGACCAAACACTCATCAACGTGATTCTTCCCACACTTAGCACAAAATGGGTAGGAGGGCCCCTTAGCAACACTACCCTGAGACTGGGAAAAAGATATATGCCCCCTACCACTCTGATCATAGTGAGGCTTATGATCCTGGGTAGGAGCACTAGCAAAAGAGTGACCAGGACCTGATGACTTCTTCTGGAAAGAATAGCGATGTCCACCTCCGGACCTATGATGACCAAAACCCGATCCCTCGGATCTACCCCTATTGTTCTCCCTAGCCATCTCCTTTAGTTTATCACCCTCAATCTGATGGGCATGAGTCATGAGATGAGAAATGTTCATGTCACTCAACAACAAAGCAGACCTACACGCTTTCACCATACCGAAAACACCATAGATGAATTTTCTCATTTGATCATGCGCGTCCGCTACCATGGAGGGAGCATACCTATACAACTGAGTGAACTTTAAACTATACTCTTGCACCAACATAGAACCTTATCTCAAGTTCACAAATTCCTCCACTTTTGCTTGCCTTAACTCACAGGGAAAGAACCTATCAAGAAAGGCCCTCTAAGAACACTCCCAAGTTGTGGGGACCACATCTCTCACTCTAGCCTCCTTTCATTGCGCGAACCAAATATGAGCCACATCCTTGAGTTGATAAGATGCAAGCTAAACATAATCAACACCCGCTACTTACATCACCTCAAAGTTCTTCTTTACTTCATCAACAAAGTTGAGCGGGTCCTCTCCCACTTTTGAACCCCAAAACTCTGGTGGGTTCATAAGGATAAAGTCACAAACTCGGACCGCTACCCCAACTTGAGGATGAGCAGGGGCAGCAACCTGTTGGTTTACAAAAGTCTGAGCTAGTAGGTGAATAACATTCCTAAACTCATCATTCATGACATCGGGAACTGGAACTTTAGGAGTGGCATTCCGAGCAGCTTGGGGAGGCATAGCACGTCGAGGAGGCATAATCTGAAACGCATAAGATACTGATTAGAGGAATATTAGACTTAATTTCTATCGCATAATATGATCATGAAAGAAGTGAAGTATATTTTCTAAGACACCTCATAGCTTCCCTTTCATATGTGTGGCGCGCTTCATACACATGAAAGAGACTCTACTCGATGCGGCTTTCAGACATCCTAGGACTCTTGAACCTGAGGCTCTGATACCAAGTTTGTCACTCCTCGAGGTTACCCCCTAGACGTAACATGGGACTTGGGACCACAAGGATCCCAAGCTAACCCTTGGTCATAGCATTCTCAAGAATAACAAAGAAATAAGCGAAAGCATAATACGTAAATCTAATAAGGAAACATCAATAAGGGTCTAAGGTCCCATACATACAATATCCAACAAAAGAAATTCGAATACAAACTATGTCTTAGAGACTCTAGTCATAATAATAAGAGTTGCTAGGACAAGACCCTAGCTAACTCGGAGTATATAAGTGAAGCTAACATAAGGAAAATCATAACTAGTCCTTGAACCATAAGGACTCACCATGGCTGACCAAGGATGTGGCCTGAGACTCTAGCCACAAAGTTGTGAAGGAGTACCTGAGTCTGCATCATAAAAGGATACAGCGCAATATGCATTAGTACTATGGAATGTACTAAGTATGTGAGCGATGCATAGATAAGGAAAACATGCCTTAAAAATGTACTTCGAACATAATTCGTGCATAATGAAATATCATGAAAAAATATCAATATGAAAAGCTAAATCATAAGGCAAAAGCCAACTTCAAGGTGATAGTTCATGAAATGTTCATAAAGCTTAGAAAACTTGAAATCATGACATACGGGAGTTTCTTATAATCGACATGAGACCACGTGAGCTACGTGAAATCTAATTGTATAACCCTAGTTAGCAAAGCTGACTTTGAACCTTGCTAAGGAACAAGCCACCATATCCAACTATATAACCTTAGTTAGCAAAGCTGTCCTATGCCCCGCTAAGGCAAGGACACCATACATAAAGATGTGGATCCACTCTCATAAGCCTTTAAGGCACATATTATATCATTTTATTATTTTGTTTTTTTATCTAACAAATGCTCCTACAGCTTTTATGGATTTGATGTACCATGTGATCAAACAGTATTTGGATATGTTTGTGATTGTTTTTCATTGATGATATACTCATCTACTCTCAAAGGGAACAGGAGCATGCGGATCACTTGATAGTTGTGTTGCAAACTCTCAAGGATAGACAGTTGTTTGCTAAGTTTAGCAAGTGCGAGTTTTTTGATGCAGTCTGTTGCTTTTCTGGGTCACATTATGACTAGTGATGGTATTCAGGTTTATTCTCAAAAGATTGAGGTGGTAAGGAACTGGCCTAGACCCACTTCCCCATCCGATATTAGAAGATTCTTGGGTTTGGTTGGTTACTATAGGAGGTTTGTGGAAGGGTTTTCTTCCTTTGCTTCCCCATTGACCCGATTGACTCAGAAAAAGGTTAAGTTTTAGTGGTCTAACTCTTGTGAGAAACATTTTCAAGAATTGAAGACTCGATTGACTACAACTCCAGTGTTGGCCCTACCCTAGGGCCTTGATGATTTTTTTGTGTATTGTGATGCCTCCAGAATTGGTTTGGGTTGTGTTTTGATGCAACGGGGCAAGGTGATTGCTTATGCCTCAAGACAGCTTAAGGTACATGAGAAGAACTATCCCACTCATGATCTTGAGCTATCGGCCGTGGTTTTTGCTTTGAAGATTTGGAGACATTACTTGTATGGTGTGCATGTGGATGTTTTCACCGATCATAAGAGTTTTCAATATGTGTTCACACAAAAAGAATTGAATTTGCAACAAATAAGATGGCTTGAGCTCCTTAAAGATTATCATATGAGTGTGCTTTACCATCAGGGTAAGGACAATGTTGTGGCGGATGCTTTGAGTAGATTGTACATCGGAAGTGTAGCTTTCATCGAAGGTGAAAGGAAGGAATTGGTTAAACAAGTTCATAGGCTTGCTCGGTTGGGAGTTTGCCTTATGGACTCCACCAAAGGTGGTGTGATTTTGACTAATGGTGCTGAATCATCCCTAGTGGCTGAGGTGAAAGCCAATCAAGACCAAGATCCTATTTTACTACAGCTTAAGGGTGCAGTTCGTCAGTAAATGGTCGAGATTTTCTCCTAGGGGGGAGATGGTGTGCTTTATTATCAGGGTCGCTTGTGTGTGCCAGATATTGATGGGTTGAGATAGCAGATTTTGTCTGAGGCTCACAGTTCTAGATACTTTATTCATTTGGGTGCCACTAAAATGTACCGTGATCTACGGGAAGTCTTTTAGAATAATGGTATGAAGAAGGACATAGCCTGGTTTGTGGCTAAGTGTCCAAACTGTCAACAAGTAAAGGTGGAACATCAATGACCAGGTGGTATGTTTCAGGATATTGACCTTCCCACTTGGAAATGGGAAGCAATCAATATGGACTTTATTACGGGTTTGCCTCGTACTCGAAGGCAACATGATTCCATTTGGGTGATTGTCAACCGTATGACCAAGTCATCCCATTTCTTGGCTGTTAAGACTACGGATACATCAGATGATTATGCCAGACTCTACATTAAGTAGATAGTCCGATTGCATGGTGTTCCCTTGTCTATCATTTCGGATAGAGGTCCTCAGTTTATATCTCAGCTTTGGAGGTCATTTCAGAAAGATCTTGGTACTAAGGTGAAGCTTAGCACAACTTTTCACCCTCAGAAGGATGGTCAGGCCGAGTTCACCATTCAGACTTTGGAGGATATGTTGAGGGTGTCACGCCCCAAACCATGGGAGGCATGACCGATACCCGAAGCCCCAAAAGGCCGAGGGTGTCAAAATAGAGTGTATCTCTATTGAATTTGCTGGGGGTCTGAGACCGACAAGGTCTCTAAGAATAGCAATTTGAAACACTAAAAGCTCAATAGTAGTTAAGCAACTCAAGGCCGACAAGGCTATTATCATAGTAGATAGCTAATAACAAGGCCGACAAGGCCATACCCAACACTGATATACATATACACGTCTACAAGCCTCTAGGAGTAAGTAAAATATCTCATATCCAGGACAGGGCCCTGGACTACCCATAAGTTGTACATATACATAACCTGGCCAAAATATAAGCTAGACCTCTGACTCGTCAGCTCCAGGAAGAATGGAGCTTACCAAAATGGCTGAACTTTGCAACTCCTACTGAAGAGATCTGTCTGGATATCTGTCTGGACCTGCAGGCATGTATGCAGCGCCCCCAGGCAATGGAGACGTCAGTACGACAATAATGTACTGGCATGTAAGGTAGAAACATAAAAGCAAGTCGCAAGTAGTAAATCCGAACAAGATATAATATGAAACTTGTAAACTGTAATTGGTAAGACTCGTTAAGCTCTTTCTCTTTTATTCTTTTTAGAACACAACACATGCATTAACTCACGCTGCAACTCACTCTTTATAACCCACACTGAACCACAATAGCGCCTCGGCACACCCTATATTTAATAGCCTCAATATGGCAGTAGCGCCTCGGCGCACACTATGTATATAATGGCCTCAATATGGCAGTAGCACCTCAGTGCACACTATGTGTATAATGGCCTCAATATGGAAGTAGCACCTCAGTGCACACTATGTATATAATAGCCTCAATATGGCAGTAGCACCTCGGTGCACACTAACACGAAAACCATGCATAATAAGTGTATTACTAGATTGACCTTCCAAGCTATTCTTGTTATTTATGAAGGTTCATTTAGATAACTTCTTTAGCCTTGGCTTACTAGGTGTTGGACTCAACATACCAAACACATATAAATGGGGATTTGACTTTCTAACTTTCCTTGTATACTTTCTAAAGCTTGATTAGAGATCACAATACAAAGAAGAAACTTGACAAAAGGATAACTTACATTTTGTGCAAAAAGAATCAGATTTTTATAAGAAGGCGACTTGAATCACCATAATGTATAAATTAGTTCCTTAAGACTTGTTGAGTTACCAAATCAGATCTCTTACAACAAAATACTCAAATTCCTTCTTTCGGAGATTTATAGTTCTATTTCTAGATTCATGCCGATAAGGAATAAAGAAGCCTTAACATACCTCGTTCCTTCCGAAGATTTCGCTTACCACAACTTGGACTTTCCCTTATTAATTTAATCTACAACACAAGGATATAATGAAGCTAATATTATCTCTTAAACCTGCTGCTACATTCCCAAAACAGTAGCTAAACATTTCCCGGGCAGATTTACGTATTTTGCATTAATTAAAGGTGTATCGTCACACCTTTCTCCCCTATCCAATACACATCACACACACACCAACCTACTGCCTCCAATAATACAAAACACATCAAACATCCCCTACACAACTCACCATGCCGAAATACAATAGCAACACATTGAACCCACGGCTTCCGATCGCCGTCCCGTGAGTTCTTAACAACAATTCAACAACAATTGTCCATCCGAACTTCAATCCAAAAATATTATTATTGGCAGAGTACTTACCACACTTGAAGGTGTGTTTTTATCCTCTTTTTATTGATGCTTTAAAAGCTTAAGTACCCCCTACACATACACCAACAAGAGAAGAAGAAATTTCTTAATTGTTACACAATTTCTATGTGTTAAATCATAAGAAAGGGGCTGCCATAGTTCATGTCTTTCTTACAATAGGATATCCTAGCTATATGTAGTATATTAATACCAAGATAACAAGTTGATTAACTCACCTTAAGCTTGAATTAATCTTGGTCTTCTTAGAACCCTAAAGGGAGAGAAGGGCTGCCAAATGGAAATGAGATAAGAGAGAATTTTCCAGCTTTTTGTGATCAACATTGATCAGCAAATGGCCTGTATAAAGGGACCTTTTTGGCCGACTTTTTTTGAGTATATTTGGGCCAAAATGGTCAAGAAACTTGGGCCAAAATTACCCTTTGCTTGGGCCTCAAAAGGGTTAAGTTTTGTGGCTGATTTTGGGCTTCTCTTGGGTCAAAATGTGGTCAATATTGGTGGCTGCCTTTTGTAGTTGTTTGGGCCAGATTTGGTTGTGCTTTGATGGGCCAACTTTAAGCTTCATTTGGGCTACCATTAGGTCTAATAATCCATGGTGTTGCTTCCCATAATCGGCCCTCGGAACTTAGTTCGTTAGCGTAGGTAGGTGATGCACCTACTTGTCACCTAAGAGCTTAGATAAGTCGAGCAAGTACCTCACTTGTTTTATCTCATTTTCAAAACCCTCCTCCTTATAACTTAACTTAACACTTTTATACATTTGACCATTTCAAATTCTAGGCCAAAGTACCCCTTCACAATCTCGAGCTCAAATACCTTCGTCGATATTTACTTAGTCACATAGGTTTTGAAAGGTACGGGGTGTTATATCCTTCCCCCCTTAGAATCATTTGTCTCGAATGAGGGTAATGCATATAGGGCCCCAATTTGTTGTTGTTGTGTGGCTACCATCTGGGTCAATAATCGAACAGCACTCCTGATGTCCTGGTCCTCTGCTTCAGGTGGAGGAGCTACAGGTGCTGGTTCATCTCTAGCTATCTCAGATGCCACTGGAGCAGGTGGGGTTAGGGGTACTGGATCCCCTCTAGTCTCATCAGGTACTTGATAAACTGGGATCTCTGGTGTCGGTGATTCACTTTGAGCCTCAAATCTATCCAATCGGATAGGCGGGGAATGATTAGTACCTTCCCCCGTATCCGTGCCAACCCGTCGGCTACTCATTTGTCTGGTCACAGGCATTTCTGTAAACAAGAAATAGAAAAACATGAATTAGACTTCAAACATCTTATGACCTCGCTCTATTGCACGATCTAGCAAATGAAAGAAGGATAACAATTCCTAAATGTCTCGTAGCCTCATGATTATAGGTATGGTGCACAACACACCCATAAACAAGACTCTACTAGACACGGCTTGTAGACTCCCTGGGATTCGACGTGCTCTGATACCAAGTTTGTCACGCCCTAAACCATGGGAGGCATGACCGACACCCGGAGCCCCAAAAGGCCGAGGGTGTCAAAATAGAGTGTATCTCTATTGAACTTGCTGGGGGTCTGAGACCGACAAGGTCTCTAAGAATAGCAATTTGAAACACTAAAAGCTTAATAGTAGTTAAGCAACTCAAGGCCGACAAGGCTATTATCATAGTAGATAGCTAATAACAAGGCCGACAAGGCCATACCCAACACTGATATACATATACACGTCTACAAGCCTCTAGGAGTAAGTAAAATATCTCATATCCAGGACAGGGCCCTGGACTACCCATAAGTTGTACATATACATAACCTGGCCATAATATAAGCTAGACCTCTGACTCGTCAGCTCCAGGAAGAATGGAGCTTAGCAAAATGGCTGAACTTTGCAACTCCTACTGAAGAGATCTGTCTGGATATCTGTCTGGACCTGCAGGCATGTATGCAGCGCCCCCAGGCAATGGGGACGTCAGTACGATAATAATGTACTGGCATGTAAGGTAGAAACATAAAAGCAAGTCGCAAGTAGTAAATCCGAACAGGATATAATATGAAACTTGTAAACTGTAATTGGTAAGACTCGTTAAGCTCTTTCTCTTTTATTCTTTTTAGAACACAACACATGCATTAACTCACGCTGCAACTCACTCTTTATAACCCACACTGAACCACAATAGCGCCTCGGCGCACCCTATATTTAATAGCCTCAATATGGTAGCAGCGCCTCGGTGCACACTATGTATATAATGGCCTCAATATGGCAGTAGCACCTCGGTGCACACTATGTGTATAATGTCCTCAATATGGCAGTAGCACCTCGGTGCACACTATGTATATAATAGCCTCAATATGGCAGTAGCACCTCGGTGCACACTAACACGCAAACCATGCATAATAAGTGTATTACTAGATTGACCTCCCAAGCTATTCTTGTTATTTATGAAGGTTCATTTAGATAACTTCTTTAGCCTTGGCTTACTAGGTGTTGGACTCAACATACCAAACACATATAAATGGGGATTTGACTTTCTAACTTTCCTTGTATACTTTCTAAAGCTTGATTAGAGATCACAATACAAAGAAGAAACTTGACAAAATGATAACTTACATTTCGTGCAAAAAGAATCAGATTTTTATAAGAAGGTGACTTGAATCACCATAATGTATAAATTAGTTCCTTAAGACTTGTTGAGTTACCAAATCAGCTCTCTTACAACAAAATACTCAAATTCCTTCTTTCGGAGATTTATAGTTCTATTTCTAGATTCATGCCGATAAGGAATAAAGAAGCCTTAACATACCTCGTTCCTTCCGAAGATTGCGCTTACCACAACTTGGACTTTCCCTTAATAAGTTAATCTACAACACAAGGGTATAATGAAGCTAATATTAGCTCTTAAACCTGCTGCAACATTCCCAAAACAGTAGCTAAACATTTCCCGGGCAGATTTACGTAATTTGCATTAATTAAAGGTGTATCGTCACACCTTTCTCCCCTATCCAATACACATCACACACACACCAACCTACTGCCTCCAATAATACAAAACACATCAAACATCCCCTACACAACTCAGCATGCCGAAATACAATAGCAACACATTGAACCCACGGCTTCCGATCGCCGTCCCGTGAGTTCTTAACAACAATTCAACAACAATTGTCCATCCGAACTTCAATCCAAAAATATTATTATGGGCAGAGTACTTACCACACTTGAAGGTGTGTTTTTATCCTCTTTTTATTGATGCTTTAAAAGATTAAGTACCCCCTACACATACACCAACAAGAGAAGAAGAAATTTCTTAATTGTTACACAATTTCTATGTGTTAAATCATAAGAAAGGGGCTGCCATAGTTCATGTCTTTCTTACCATAGGATATCCTAGCTATATGTAGTATATTAATACCAAGATAACAAGTTGATTAACTCACCTTAAGCTTGAATTAATCTTGGTCTTCTTAGAACCCTAAAGGGAGAGAAGGGCTGCCAAAAGGAAATGAGATAAGAGAGAATTTTCCAGCTTTTTGTGATCAACATTGATCAGCAAATGGCCTGTATAAAGGGACCTTTTGGGCCGACTTTTTTTGAGTATATTTGGGCCAAAATGGGTCAAGAAACTTGGGCCAAAATTACCCTTTGCTTGGGCCTCAAAAGGGTTAAGTTTTGGGGCTGATTTTGGGCTTCTCTTGGGTCAAAATGTGGTCAATATTGGTGGCTCCCTTTTGTAGTTGTTTGGGCCAGATTTGGTTGTGCTTTGATGGACCAACTTTAAGCTTCATTTAAGCTACCATTAGGTCTAATAATCCATGGTGTTGCTGCCCGTAATCGGCCCTCGGAACTTAGTTCGTTAGCGTAGGTAGGTGATGCACCTACTTGTAACCTAAGAGCTTAGATAAGTCGAGCAAGTACCTCACTTGTTTTATCTCATTTTCAAAACCCTCCTCCTTATAATATAACTTAACACTTATATATATTTGACCATTTCAAATTCTAGGCCAAAGTACCCCTTCACAATCTCGAGCTCAAATACCTTCGTCGATATTTACTTAGTCACATAGGTTTTGAAAGGTACGGGGTGTTATAGAGGGTTTGTGTTATTGACTTCGAAGTAAATTGGGATGATCACTTACCTCTGATCGAGTTTGCCTATAACAACAACTTTCACTCTAGCATCAAGATGGCTCTATATAAGGCACTTTATGTACGGAGGTGTAGATCTCCTATTGGTTGGTTTGAGGTTGGTGAGGCAGCCTTGATTGGTCCAGATTCGGTTCATGAGACTATAGAGGAAGTTCCACTTATTCGGGAAAGGTTGAAGACCGCTCAGAGTTGACATAAATCTTATGCGGATGTGCGGAGAAGGGAGTTAGAATTTGAAGTTGATGATTGGGTTTTCCCTAAGGTGTCACCCATGAAGGGTGTAATGAGGTTAGGCAAGAAAGGAAAACTTAGTCCCGTTTTGTAGGTCCTTATCAGATTTTGAGGAGAGTTGGTAGTGTTGCTTATGAGTTGGAGTTGCCAGCGAAGTTGGAAGCGGTTCATACAGTTTTCCATGTTTCCTTGTTGAAGAAGTGTGTTGGTGATCCAAGCTTGATTGTTCCTTTGGAAGAGGTGGGTGTGAAGGATAGTCTCACTTATGAGGAGGTTCCCGTGGAGATTCTTTATCGTCAGATTCGGAGGTTACAGAACAAAGAAGTCGCTTCGGTAAAGGTCCTTTGGAGGAATCAGCTTGTTGAGGGTGCTACTTGGGAAGCGGAAGAGGCCATGAAGGCCCAATATCCTCATCTATTTCCTTCCGACTCAATTCCAGCTTGAGGTACTAGTTTTCTCCTTAGTGTGTCCCTCTGATTCTACTCCGTCAGTCCCTATCATGATTTTAGCATGCTTCCATGTTTTACGAAGTTAGTTTATCATGTTTCCAAGTTGAAAAGTTTTGGTTTTATGATTACCCCTTGATTTCTATGTTTTGATGTTTGGTTGGGCTGTTTTCCCCTCAGTTTCCCTTGTCTAGCCTTCATTCGAGGATGAATGATCCCAAGGGGGGGATATTGTAAAACTCCGTACACGTATCCAACTATCCAAGATGAAAACTTTAAAAAACTCCAAGTTCCAGGAACCACAGGTCAAGTCCACAAGTCGTGGAACATTCCACGAGTCGTGGGAGTGACCCGTGATCCCATTCCTTAAGACCAACCTCAGTACTGACAACCACGACTCACTTACACGACTCGTAGAATTTTCTATGGGTCGTACTGTTGACTCATGGAAGTTGATCAGAGGTGAGTCAAGTTCGCTGAGTTCCACGATTAGGTTCTACGACTCGTGAAAGCTTCCACGAGTCGTCCTGTTGAACTGTAAAAAGTTCCCTGCAGGTTGAATTTCAGGCAGCTTTCACGACTAGCAGTCCACGAGTCGTGGAAAAGTCTACAATTCGTAGACTCCACTCGTGGTCATTGAAGTTGACCAAATTTCTAGATTTCTTTTAATTAAATCCTAGGGGTACATTGGTCATTTACCACCCTATTATAAATTAAGTGAAGTCATTTTGACTACTTTTAGAAGGGTTTTCACCCCCTAAGTCTATCCTAAGCATCTCATTCTTCACCCAAAAGGGAAATTCTTCTCTCAAGCTCAAGTCTCAAGCTCAAGTCTCAAGCTCCAAGTCAAGTCTCCAAAATCTTTTCCAATAAAGTGGGTAATCTTCCACCAAGGTATGTGGGTCTTTTCCAATGGGTTCCTTTCACCCTTGTGCCCAAAATCCCCAATTCTTATGTTGAAATATGAGCTTATAAAATTAGGGTTTTGATCTAAATTGGGGAAAGTTTATGAAATCAGTTCCTATGTTTAAATTCATGGTTTGTTATTAATTTCTCATGATTTGATTATGATTTCCTTATTAATTTTGAAAGCCCAAGCATGAAAGTGGATTTCTAGCATGAACCCATGAATTTGCATGTTTTTAAGAGAAACTTGGCATGATTAGATATCATGGCCTTTATGTAGTTATGAAATTGCATGCCTAATTCTTTAAGCATGAATTTTTAAAGAAAAGTATTTTTTTGAATTGTGGCTATGCAAAGCTTTACGAACCATGATAAGAAAGTTGCATGATACCCGATGTGTTTTCATGCTTATGAATAAGATTTGGCATGAGAGTATGCCTTTACGATTATGAGTTACACGTTCATATTTTGGGAGTAGTATTTAGCACCGAGAGGACGGGGTGAGAGTACTCTTAGTCCCATAAACTATGTTGCCAGCGTAGGTCATTATATGATATAATATGTGCCTTAAGGGCTTATGAAAGTGGATCCATGTCTTTATGTATGGTGTCCTTGCCTTAGCGGGGCATAGGACAGCTTTGCCAACTAGGATTATATAGTTGGATATGGTGGCTTGTTCCTTGGCAGGGTTCAAAGTCAACTTTGCTAACTGGGGTTATACAGTTAGATTCCACGTAGCTCACATGGTCTCATGTCAGTTATAAGAAACTCCTGTATGTCATGATTTTCAGTTTTCTAAGCTTTATGAACTTTTCATGAACTATCACCTTGAAGTTGGCTTCTGCCTTATGATTTAGATTTTCATATTGATATCTTTTCATGATATTTCATTATGCACGAATTAGGTTCGAAGTACATTTTTAAGGTATGTTTTCCTTATCTATGCATCGCTCACAACTTAGTACATTCAATAGTACTAACGCATATTGCGCTGCATCCTTTTATGATGCAGACTCAGGTACTCCTTCACAACTTCGTGGCTAGAGTCTCATGCCACATCCTTGGTCAGCCATGGTGAGTCCTCATGGTTAGAGGACTAGTTATGATTTTTCTTATGATAGCTTCACTTATATACTCCGAGTTAGCTAGGGTCTTGTCCTAGCAACTCTTATTGTTATGACTAGAGGCTCTCAGACATAGTTTGTATTCGAGTTTCTTTCGTTGGATATTTTATGTATGTGGCCCTTAGACCCTTATTGATGTTTTCTTATTGGATTTCCGTATTATGCTTCCTCTTATTTCTTTGTTAAGCTTGAGAATGCTATGACCAAGGGTTAGCTTGGGATCCTTGTGGTCCCGAGTCCCATGTTACGTCTAAGGGGTAACCTCGGGGCATGACACTTGACTTGGATCTTGGAGATTTGAGCTTGAAGAGGGATTTTCCTTTTTGGGAGGAGAATGAGGAACTTAGGATGAACTTAGGGTAATATGGGTGAAAACACTTCTAAAAGTAGTCAAAACGACTTCACTTAATACATAATAGGGCGGAAAATGACCAAAATGCCCCTAGGAATTAATTAGAAGAAAGCTGGAAATTTGGTAAACTTCAGGGATCACGAGTGTAGTCTATGACTCATAGAAAATCCCACAACTCGTGGATCCTTAATCGTGGAAGCTGCCAGAAATTTCAACCTGCAGGAGGCCTTCTACGACTTCACAGTCGTAGAACTTAGTCGTGGAACTAAGGGGATTGACTGACCTCTGATCAAGCTTCCACGATTCCACAGCACAACCAGTAGAAACTTCTACGAGTCATGGAAGTGACTCGTGGTGGTCAGTACTGAAACTGGTCTACAGGACTGGGATCACGAGTCACTCCCACGACTCGTGGACTTGACCCGTGGTCCCTGGAACCTTGGATTTCTTTGAAGTTTTTCTCTTGGATAACTGGATACGTGCACGCGGTCGTACAATATCCCCCCCGTGGGATCTTTCGTCCTCGACTGAAGACTAGACAAGGAAAATTGAGGGGAAAACAGCCCAACCAAACATCAAAACATAGAAATCAAGAGGTAATCACAAAACCAAACTTTTCAACTTGAAAACATGATAGACTAACTTCGTAAAACATGTATGCATGCTAGGATCATGAGAGAAACCGGTGGAATAGAATCAGAGTGATATTCTAAGGAGAAAACTAGTACCTCAAGCTGGAACTGAGTCAGAAGGAAAGAGATGAGGATATTTTTCCTTCTTGGCCTCTTCCACTTCCCAAGTAGCACCTTCAACAAGCTGATTCCTCCAAAGGACTTTTACCGAAGTGACTTCTTTGTTTCGCAACCTCTGAACCTGACAATCAAGGATCTCCACGGGAACCTCCTAATAGGTGAGACTATCCTTCACACCTACATCTTCCAAAGGAACAATCGAGCTCGGATTACCAACACACTTCTTCAACAAGGAAACATGGAAAACTGGATGAACCGCTTCCAACTCCGTTGGCAACTCCAACTCATAAGCCACACTACCAACTCTCCTCGAAATCTTATAAGGACCTACAAAATGGGGACAAAGTTTTCCCTTCTTTCCAAACCTCATCACACCCTTCATGGGTGACACCCTAAGGAAAACCCAATCATCGACTTCAAATTCCAACTCCCTTCTCCTCACATCCGCATAAGATTTTTGTCGACTCTGAGCGGTCTTCAACCTTTCCCGAATAAGTTGAACTTTCTCAATAGTCTCATGAACCGAATATGGACCAATCAAGGCTGCCTCACCAACCTCTAACCAATAAATAAGAGATCTACACCTCCGTCCATAAAGTTCCTCATATGGAGCCATCTGGATGTTAGAGTGAAAGTTGTTGTTGTAGGCAAACTCGATAAGAGGTAAGTGATCGTCCCAATTTCCTTTGAAATCAATAACACAAGACCTAAATATATCCTCCAAAGTCTGAATAGTACGCTCGGCGTGGCCATCCGTCTGAGGGTGAAAAGTTGTGCTAAGCTTCACCTTAGTACCAAGACCTTTCTGAAATGACCTCCAAAACTGAGATGTAAACTGAGGACCTCTATCCGAAATGATGGACAAAGTAACACCATGAAATCGGACTATCTCTTGAATATAGAGTCTGGCATAATCATTCGCGGTATCCGTAGTCTTAATAGCCAATAAATGGGATGACTTGGTCATCCGATAGACAATCACCCAAATGGAATCATGTTGCCTTCGAGTACGAGGCAAACCCGTAATAAAGTCCATATTGATTGCTTCCCATTTCCAAGTGGGAAGGTTAATATCCTGAAGCATACTACCTGGTCTTTGATGTTCCACCTTTACCTATTGACAGTTGGTACACTTAGCCACAAACCCGGCTATGTCCTTCTTCATACCATTCCACCAAAAGACTTCCCGTAGGTCACGGTACATCTTAGTGGCACTTGGATAAATGGAGTATCTAGAACTATGAGACTCAGAAAAAATCTACTGTCTCAACCCATCAACATCTGACACACAAAAGCGACCCTGAGAATAAAGCACACCATCTCCCCCTTGGGAGAAAACCTCAACCCTTTGTTGACGAATTGCACCCTTAAGCTGAAGTAGAATGGGATCTTGGTCTTGCTTGGCTTTTACCTCAGCCACTAAGGATGATTCGGCACCATTATTCATAATCACACCTCCTTCGGTCGAGTCCATAAGGTAAACTCCCAACCGAGCAAGCCTATGAACTTCTTTAACCAATTATTTCTTTCCATCTTCAATAGAAGCTACACTCCCCATGGACAACCTACTCCAAGCATCCGCCACCATGTTGTTGTTACCCAGATGGTAATGCACACTTATATCATAATTCTTAAGGAGTTCAAGCCATCTCCTTTGTCGCAAATTCAATTCCTTTTGAGTGAACACATATTGAAGATTCTTATGATCGGTGAAAACATCCACATGCACACCATACAAGTAGTGTCTCCAAATATTCAATGAAAAAACCATAGTCGCTAGCTCAAGATTATGAGTAGGGTAGTTCTTCTTATGTAACTTAAGCTGTCTCGAGACATAAGCAATCACGTTGCCCCGTTGCATCAAAACACAACCCAAACCAATTCTGGAGGCATCGCAATACACAACAAAATCATCAAGGCCCTCGGGTAGGGAAAACACTGGAGCTGTAGTCAATCGAGTCTTCATTTCCTGAAAACTTTTCTCACAAGAGTCGGACCACTGAAACTTAACCTTTTTCTGAGTCAATCGGGTCAATAGAGAAGCAAGGGAAGAAAACCCTTCCAAAATCTCCTATAGTAACCAGCCAAACCCAAGAAACTTCTAATATCGGACAGAGAAGTTGGTCTAGTCCAGTTCTATACCACTTCAATCTTTTGAGAATCAACCCGAATACCATCACTAGTCACACTGTGACCCAGAAAAGAAACATACTGCATCCAAAACTCGCACTTGCTAAACTAAGCAAATAACTTTCTATCCTTGAGAGTTTGCAACATAACTCTCAAGTGATGCGCATGCTCCTCCTCACTCCGAGAGTAGATGAGGATATCATCAATGAAAATAATCAAAAACATATCCAAATACTATTTGAACACACGGTTCATCAAATCCATAAAATCTACAGGAGCAATCGTTAGACATAAATACATAACAACAAACTCATAATGACCATATCAAGTCCTGAAGGCTGTCTTCGGGATATCACATTCCCGAACCCAAAGCTGATGATAACCGGATCTAAGGTCGATTTTGGAGAAGAAACTAGCAAACTGAAGCTGATCAAACAAGTCCTCAATCCTAGGAATGGGATACTTATTTTCTATTGTGACCTTGTTAAACTGCCAGTAATAAATACACATTCTAAGAGATCCATCATTCTTCCAAACAAACAAAACTGGGGCACCCCAAGGTGAAATACGAGGCCTGATGAAACCCTTATCAAGCAAGTCATTCAACTCTTTAAGTTCTGCGGGGGCCATTCTATAGGGAGGAATAGAGATAGGATTCGTATCTGGAAGAAGATCTATCCCAAAGTCAATTTCCCGCTCAAGAGGGACTCTGGGAAAATCATCAGGGAACACTTCTAGGAATTCGTTTACAACAGGAACATACTGAATAGTGGGGGTCTCGGACTCTATGTCTATAACCTAAACTATATGATAGACATAACCCTTAGAAATTATATATCTAGCCTTAAGATATGAAATGACCCTTCGAAGAAGAGGGACTACCTTCCCATTCTAGGACAGGTTCATGAGGAAACTTGAAACTAACCACACGAGTGAGGCAATCAACTGAGGCATAACATGCATACAACCAGTCCATGCCAAGGATAACATTAAAGTCAGTCATCTCCAACTCTACTAAATCTGCTGAAGTGACTCTATGAAGGACTGAGATAGGGCAATTTCGGTAGACGTTTTCGGCTAGGTTTGACTCACCAACAGGAGTAGAAACATGAAAGGGTTATAAAAGAATTTTAGGACCAGTCTCAAACTTACAAGCAACATAAGAGGTTACAAAAGATAAAGAGGCACTGCGGTCCAGCAAAGCATACACATCATGAGAAAATACTTTCAACATAATGGTAACCACATCGGGAGAACTCTTCTAATCTTGTCGGGAGGACATAGCATAGAAATGGTTCTGGCGCTGACCACCAGAACTAGAAGCTGCGCCCTGAGGGGCTGGTCTACCTCCTCAAGTTGTTGGGATAGACTGAGTCCTACCTCCCTGTCCCTTCCTAGCTGAAGGACAATCCTTAATACGATGCCCAGGTTGACGACAACCAAAGCAACCCTCTCTACCGGCTAAACACTCACCGAGATAATTCTTCCCACACCAGGTACAAGGAGGGAAAAAAGACCACTTTGAACTACCACCCTGACAATACGAGCCTGAACCTCTACCGGACTGATCATAGCGGGGGCTGGAGTCCTGAGAAGGAGCACTAGCAGAAGAGTGAACAGGGCCTGAAGACTTCTTCTGGAAAGATAAGCGATGTCCACCATCGAACCTCTGATGGCTAAAACCCGATCCCTCGGATCTACCTCTCTTGTTCTCCCTAGCCATTTCCCTAAGCTTATCGCCCTTAATCTAATGGGTATGAGTTATGAGTCGAGAGATGTTCATGTCACTCAACAACAAAGAAGACCTACACTCCTTATTCACCATATCAGAAACACGATAGTTGAATTTGCTCATTTGATCATGTGGGTCCACTACCATGGAAGGAGCATGCCTAGACAACTAGGTGAACTTCAAACTATACTCTTGCACCGACATTGAACCTTGTCTCAAGTTCACAAATTCCTCCACTTTCTCTTGCCTCAACTCACGGGGAAAGAACCTATCAAGAAAGGCTCTCTCAAAACACTCCCAAGTCGTGGGGATTGCATCCCTCACCCTAGTCTCCTTCCATTGTGTGAACCAAATATGAGCCACATCCTTGAATTGATAGGATGCAAGCTCCACACAATCAAATAGATAAGTACACGGAAGCTAGCATAGATTGAATACAAGGAGAAAATAATCATGCTCGTCTAGTTACTAGAGATATATATCACAGAACACAGGTGAAGGAAAGAAGAACACACCTGGGGTCCTTGCAACAATAATATATATAGAGAAAGTTTAATAAATAGGTAGTATACTGGTAACCTAAAGTAAAATGAGGAGGAAGGAAAGCAACTAACATAATCATGCTTGAAACAATACTACTAATCAAGTCATGCTAATAATACAACTTTGAATATGAATAAACGAATAAGATTCCTAATGTAACCATAACAAGAACCAGTACTACAATAAGATGATAATAATAAATCTACCTACAGTCCCAACAGGCGCCCATACACCTGAAGAACACATTTAAGTAAAAACAAACCCTTCAGCATCTCATACTACCGGAGCGTACAATCAGCAAACAATAAATCGGGGTGGAATCGTACACAAATGAATGTTGATGCAATAATGTGAAACCAGGTGTAATTGTAGTACCATATGTAACTCATCCGACACTGATAGCCCCAGCAGGAAGGATCCATGGAAGGAGGCACCTGTATACCTCAACTTTATCATTTACCCTTCCTCCGGTACACTCATCATGTAGCCCCTGGTCCAGATCGGCAAGGTCCATAAAGGTCCTCGACCATATACAAAATCTCAAAATCTCAAAATAATCATTCAAAGTGTATCCAGATCCAAACCAGTAACAAAAATCTTGAAAATAGGTGCTCGGAGCCTGTCCTAGTCTAAATCAGTGAATCAAGTCTCAAAAAATCCCATTAAAGGGTGCCGAGGGTGTATCTGGGTCTAAAACAGTAGTAAAAACAAGTCTGACGCTCGGCTTGACCGAGTCTGGTATCATCCCAAAGCAGTAGTAAATACATGTCTAGCACTACTACTCAGCCGAGTCTAGTATAAGTATGGAAATGGAGATAAAATCATTATTTTAACTCTTTTACCCCATGAAAATCCACAAAATCAGTTCCAAACCCTTTCATAACCATTTTTACAAAAAATTGTCCCTCGAGCCATGCAAGGTTTAGAAAACCGTATACAGTAGGTCGTAGCCAAAACAATAGTAAAACATGCAGAAAATCTCTTTATATGCATGATAATGGTATGCCCAAACACAAACAGTAGCCCAATGTCTCACAATCAACCTATCGGCCCTGCACAGGCTCAAATCGCTCTACAACATATATAACTAGCTCTACAATCGTAATATCAATGTCTGAGACTCACAGAAATTCCCAAATAGACTTCTTTCTATGGTGCAGAGTCAAATACAAAGACACATAGAACCACAAGAGTAATACTACCGACTATAACAAATACTACACTGATATTTTTGATTATGATCAAACATACTCTCCAAGATGGAGGTATCGGTGATTGTTCAGCAAAACACATTTATATTCTCAACGGGAGTCAGGGTCGATCCCACAGAGAACAATGTAATCGCGATTGAGCTAATAAAGAATAAAATCAACTTATTGAAGTTCAAAGAGCAAAAATTAAAGATAACAATAGGGGGGTTTTAAACTTAAACAAAAGATAAAAGAAAATCAAATAAAAGAGAGCTTTGATCAATGACTTTCTACTTTCTTTCAACAAGTAAGGACAACAAGAAAGAATTGGGAATGGGAATTCAATTCACAAAACTTGCACCCAATTAACATATAGGTAGTCTTGGTTAAAGGAATGCCTAACCATCTCTCGATAAATTAAGCATATATCTCATGTTTCTCTCGAATCACCACGAGTAAGGAATAACCAACCAATTCAACTTGGGTAAGTTGGCTATCTCTAGCTCTAACTCTTAGATGGGGGTTTCCGGCGAATTGAGCTATTTCTAGCCTCAATCTAGAGTGCAATCCCAAATCCCCACTATTGAACCTTCCCGAATTAAGGAACTCCTCTCTTAAGCAAGAACCCAACTAGAATGTTAAGTCAATGTTTGCAACCATTAACTATAAATTCAAGCATGGAGGATTCAATAGACCCACATAATTAAGCAAGAGCAAATACAAATCATGAATTCAATACCCAAACAAGTATTATCTCTAACACAAAACCCAATTCTCAATTCAACAATTACACCCACAAATTAGCAATTAATAACAAGAGTTGAAGAATGGAAACTAAGGATTTTACAATAATGAGCATCCAAATCTTCACTCCTATGGTGATGGTTGATGAACTTGCTCTCCAAGCTTGTTAAGAGTTGTGAAATTTGCCAAAGATCCTTCCCAAAATGGCTGGGAAGTGTTTTTATATGGATTGGAGTTTCTAAAAATGGACATTTTCAAATCTACCCCACAGCTGATGCTTTATTCTTCGCGTACACAGAAGACACGTTGCATATGCAAAGTGTCTTCATCTGGTTGACCTTCACATACGCAGTTACTTCAGTGCATTTGGGGAGCTCTGTGGGAACTGACCTTCACGTTCGTATGTGTGGTGCCGCATTCACATAGGTATATTTCGCTGCTAGTTAATTTCTTCTCCGATCAACTTCATTTTGACTTGTTTTCATTTGAATTCCTCCTGAACTCTTCTAAAACACATAGACCTGCAAAGTAATCCGTGTCAATTTTCACTATTTATCCATTTTGTACTAGCAAAGGCATAAGATTAAAAGTTAAATAAGTAGGTAGAATACCAACTTATCAAACCCCCAAACTTGAACTATTTCTTGTCCTCAAGCAACTCAAAACTTTGATTCAAAAGACACTACACACAAGTGCAATGACAATACCATAAGCAAAGGAAACTCCATACTAAGCACCAAGCATGACATTGGTTGGTATTAATGATTAGTCAATCACATGATAACTTACTCTAAGCATTCCCCTCTATTCAAAACACAATTCAAGGATGGAATGGAACATTAAGAACGACCAAGTGACAACAACCAATCCTCAAGATGTGACTCAAACCACTAGCTTACCAAAACATGCTCAATTGACTCATTTTCGAAGTTTATCAATGTCACCAACTATCCTAATTCTCATGCACTCACAAGAACAAAAGTCTCCAAAATACATTATATACAAAGACAATCACAAGGGACAAATACACAAACAGTCACACTCACAAGGAATTTCAAGTACCAACAAGTATCAACCATAGGCTTGCCCTTATTTTCATTCACTGCTAGCTCAAAAACAATCGATTGGAGATCTCATAGGGCTTTTCAAAGCTTGTAATGTAGGCTCGGGGAAGGGTAGGATACGCATTTTGATTTAAGTGACTACATCCTCTTCGAACTCCATACAACTTTTCAATTCGAAACCAAAGCCATTTCTTTTCATTTTCATTCAATATAACACACTATTTCACTCATTTCAATTGGGGCTCAAATTTTATCATTTTATTCACCTTGGAGGATTCATTCACTTTCTTTCCTTTCCTATTTTCCTTTCTTCTTTGCTTTCTTTTTCACATTCCTCCTTCTTTTTGACAATTCTTTTTAGGCAACAAACCAAGATAAACTCATTTAACACTCCTCCAAGGTACCTTTAATCAACCCCTAAACTTAGGCTTTTAGCCTCGATTTCACACTTGTAGAGTTCAAGGAGGGACGGGTTCAAGAGAGGGATTCATGTTCAAAATGGTTCAAGGCTTTTACCGAGGTTGCCAAAGAAAAGGTATTAGGCTCAAGAGGGGTGACTAATGATACAATTTGAGTGCAATGGTGGACTTTAAGGATAAGTAGGCTTCAACAATCCCAAACAAGGCCTAAGATTATGTCTCCAACCAACGCAATTGAGACTAACATTAAATGACTAATTGGACAAGTTCTAGTTAACACAAGCAAGCACAAGAATTATTCAACTACTCCTCACCACACATGGCATGCGAATCATTCAAGAAAGGTTAATTTTTACCTCTTAAACAAGAATAAAAAGAAACACATTTTCCAATTCCGAATTATCACCACTAATGTGCTAAGAGTAACAAAAAGATTAAAGCACTTTTCACAAACATCATTATTTGCCATGAATTTTTCACAAAAAAACTCGAAAGGGTATGCCTATTTCACTTAGAATGCAATACTAACTTCAATAGTACCAAACAAGTCAATCACTTCCACTATCTCAAAAGATGACGATTTGCCCTTAAGAATGACGTCACTCAGTCTATCATAGGGCCAATTCATCTATCTAAATCTATGTGGGTGCCAAACATTTATTAACACAGCCATCCCAATACACAGGCACATGTAATTTGCACATTTTAAGTGCAGGTCGCACGTGCAACGCACATACCAGATAGTGGGCATGTGCAAAGCTTATGTGGTTCGCACGTTGACATGTGCGATACAATGCTCCCAGCTCAGACACGTTCTCTCTATCCTAATGGGTACTCATACTTCCCCTGGCTCCATACACCCACAAAAATGACAATTTTCCTTACAAATGTCATCACTCAATCTATCATTGGGCATAAATCCGACAAGGGCATAAATCCACAAAACAAACCCAACAAGGGCACAATAACATCCAAACAAACAAATCAGGCCTGGCAATGGCACAATAATATCCAAAAAGACAAAACAAGCCCATCGAGGGCACAATAATATCTAACAATAAAACAAGCTAAACTAGATAGAATATGGTCTAACATTCCACCCCCTACTAAGATAGGGCAGTGCCCTCACTGCATCAAAATAAAAGATAAGTTTGAGGGGGTATCCTGAGGTATCTCAGTCTGAACTGGAGGAAGAGGGAAACTAAAGTCTATCCTTGACAAGCTTGGAGAGGAAGTCCATCAACCAAAACCATAGGAGTGAAGATTTGGATGCTCTTTATTGTAAAATCCTTAGTTTCCATTCTTCAACTATTGTTCTTCATTGCTAATTTATAGGTGTAATTGTTGAATTGAGATTTGGGTTTTATATTAGAGATAATACTTTCTTGGGTATTGAATTCATGTTTTGTATTTGCTCTTTCTTAATTATGTGGATCTATTGAATCCTCCATTCTTGAATTTATAGTTAATGGTTGAAAATATTGAATTAGCATTCTAATTAGGTTCTTGATTGAGAAAGGAGTTCCATAATTCGGGAAGGTTCAATAGTGGGGATTTGGGATTCCACTCTAGATTGAGGCTAGAAATAGCTCAATTTGCTGGAAACCCCCATCTAAGAGTTGGAGCTAGAGATAGCCAACTCACCCAAGTTGATTTGGTTGGTTATTGCTCACTCTTGGTGATTCGAGAGAACACACAAGATATATGCTTGATTTGTCGAGAGACGATTAAGTATACCTTTAACTAAGACTACCCACGTGTTAATTGGGTGCAAGTCTTGTGAATTTATTTCCTATCCCCAAGTCTCCTTTGTGGCCTTCCTTGAAGAAAGCAAGGTGAAAGCCATTGATTAATCTATCTTGTAATTAATTGTCTTTTATCCCTTTTTTAGTTCAAAACCCCCTATCATTATATTTTATTTTTGCTCTTTGAACTTCAATAAGTTGCTTGGATTCTTTATTAACTCGATTGTGATTACATTGTTCTTTGTGGGATTGACCCTGAATCCCATTGGGAATATAAATGTGTTTTTCTTAAGAATCACCAATACCTCCTTCTAGGAGAGTACATTTGAGCATTATCAAAAATAGTGCCATTACCGGGGAACAATTTGGCATATTGAGATAGTTTAGAAATTGAGTTTACTTACTCTTGTTCAAATTTTTGAATAGTTGTTTTTATTATGTTTAGTTTTATTTTAGAGGAATAATTTGTATTAGGTGAAGTTGAGAGCCTAGAATGGATGTTGAACTGAGCTCACCAACTTGAGGCCTATGGGGAACAATGTGATAGAATTCTACCAATGATCGAGATATTGTTTAAAAGGCATGCTAAGAGAAGTCAAAAAGAAGGTCTTCTTGAAATTGCTATCCAAAATTTGGGCACCAATGTGAATGCTCTTGTTGAAACTTGCACGAATGTGGGTAGTAGTTTTGAGTTATTTCCTATTGAAGAAGAGGACACAAGGGATGCTCATGAATGAAAGGTGTTGTGGCAACCAACTACCTTATACAAAAATCATGTTGTCGAGATTAAGTGAATGATACTAGAGTTGCAAGGCAAAGTCCAACGATTCATTTTGAAGGACTCTAGTTCATTCGAAAATGAGGATGTTATGAATGAGGCAAGTTTGAAAGTGGAGACACCCAAATCCTACTCCAACCACTTTTTGACCTTGAGTTTGGTGGAATGTACGAAAGTTGAAGTAATCAAGCTTTTGGAAGATATTGGAAGGATGATGGATCAAAGTTTAGCCGGTTTTAAAGTTTTCGTGGATAGAAGGCAAAGCGACCTTCCTCACTTAAAGGCGAAAAAGTGCAAAATACAAAATCATGAAAATGTCCTTCTCATGTTCGTGCCTTCACCCTGAGATTATCACCAGAAGTTTGATTCAAAATTGGGTCGAAGGTTCAAATCCTCCAAATGGAGATCCAAATTATGATGTATCTTGCGTCACGCCACGATGTTAAATTGTGCACTTGATGGGAGGCAACCCATTATTTGAAAAATTCTTCTTTACGTTTTACTTAAAATTTTGTTTCTTTTATTATTTCTGTTAGGTGACCAAAGGAATGAGAAGGGAACCCAAGTGTTGAGAAGCACCAAAAATACCTTTGAAAAATGTGCATTTCGCACCTGGAAGAGTTCCCATCGCACATGCCATTGTATGAGCGACCAATGAACTGGGCAAAAACATTTGTATGTGTGCAAGAGGTGCATCTTGCACTTCCTAAAGTTATCCTTGCACCCGACTTCACACATCGTAAATAGTAAACTGGAGAAAATATGAAAATCTTGTCCAACAAGCCTTTTTCACGAACGCGGTAAATCGGCCGCATACATGAAAGCCAATAGAATATTAGGCTACCGCGTATGGACTGGACCGATTGCGAAAATGGTAGCAACAACAGTTTCTATGTATAAGAGACCATTCACAAATCAGAAGGGCCCCAAAATGTTTTTTCTTCTCAAAACAAAGGTGTCTTCTTCCTTGAGCAGAAAATAATTCTTTCAATTCTTCCATCATTGCTTTACAAAGTGCAATCCATCAGGTATGACACTTACCCACTTTAAGATTGTTGTTAAGTTCTACTCCTTTCCACTCATTGTGCTATCATAATAGTGATAATTTGAGATGTCAGAATTCAAAAATTGTGTGTTCACTATTGGGAAATTGTTAAACGAGGTTGGGTAAAAGTGTGTGCAAATTATGCAAAAATATGGTGCTTAGCATGATTCTAATGTATGTAAAAATCTTGAGCAAGTTGTGCTTGTTAGGTGTTTGAGAAAATTCCTCAAAGAGGCACTGATCTTGGCGAACACGATGACCTTCGCATTCGCGGTCGCCTGGGTGCATACGCGAAGGAGAAAAATTCTTGAACAATAAATTTGACTTCACGAATGAAGCCACATAGCAGCGTACGCGAAGAAGGATGCTTGGCAGTGACGAAAATAGTAGCTTTGCACACACTGCCTCAGAATTTTTTTCAATCATTTCTTTGGACTAATACTTCATAATACATTGTTTTAAGTTTCCCAAAGAACTTTTAACATGTTTGTTTATTTTGTAGGTACTTTGGTCCTAAAATGGCCTCCAACGGTAGTGACAATGAAGTTGAAAAAACATTCAGAGGTGGAAATGGAGGAGAATTATGATCTGGATATATTCCTAGCGGCATCTACGAGCATAGGTATGAAGTGCTCTTGTGCAAGCCCTTTGTTAGGGAAAAAGGAATCAACATGGACAAAGTTGAGAAAAAGATGCCAGAATTCTATAGGAGATTAGTGTAGCATAGGTGGATTTACTTTGCTTCACAACCCATAAAGGTAAATTACATGGTGGTCACAGAGTTTTATGGTAATGCTTCGATCACCGACTTCAAGGGTGCATTGGTTACTACTATTCGGGGTGTCCAAGTGAGTTTCAACTCTGAAATTATCAATGCATTATACCACCTTCTGGATGCAGATAATGAGGTTTATATGGAAAAATCAAAAGCATAAGGACACCAGTGGTTGGTTGACAAGTTGCATGATGGGGTGAATCCGAATTGGTTAACTTCAAAAAAGGTGGGTTGACTCACATGAGTTCACTGCACAAGCCAAGTCATGGTTTTCGATTATATGTGCAAGCGTCATGCCATCCATGCATGATACTTATGTGACCCCTAACCAAGCATTGATTATTACAGCACTCATGGATGGGTTTGATGTGAATGTTGGGCTCCATATTTTGATTCAGATGGAAGAGGTAGCTATGGGAAGGTCGAAAAGCCTTTTCTTCCCATCCTTGATCACTAAATTGTGCTATGATACAGGGTTGTTGAAACACCCAACTGATGTTGAGAATAAGCCAGCTTCCTTGATCCATCCATTATTGAAAAGGGCACTAAAAGTAAAGCTTAAGAAGAAAAAGATTGATGTTGATTCTTGTAACACCCCAAAATTTGATCCAGCTTTCAAACTCAGAAAACTACAGAATTTTTGAGCTACCAGGGATCACGGGTCATGTCCACGAGCCATGGAAAGTTCCATGAGTCGTGGAAAGGACTCGTGATTCCAGTCCTGCAGACCACCTTAAGGTCTGAGAACCACGAGTTAGTTTCACGATTCGTGGAAGTTTCCATAGGTCGTGGAACCAACCCGTGGAACTCAGACAAAGAGTGGTCATTCTCCCTGAAACCATGAATTGGTTCCACAACTCATAGAAGTTTCCACGGGTCATCCTCTTAGTCCATGGAAAGTTATCCGTAGCCTAAAATTTTGGCTCAGGAACCACTACTCAAGTCCACGAGCCGTGATGAGTTCTACGGTCCGTGGAAAGGACCTTTGGAACCTGAAGCCGAGTTTCAAAATAGTTTTTTCTTAATTAAGTCCTCGGGGTATTTTTATAATTACCCACCCTTTTAACTCCTAAGTGAGGTCATTTTGACTACTTCTATAAGGGTTTTGACCCTCATTATCCTAAGTCCCTACTCAAATCTTCATTCATCTCCCAAAAAGGAAAAGAACTCCTTCAAGCTCCAAGTCTCAAGCTCCAAGATAAAGTCTCCTTTGTTTTCAATTTCAAGTGGGTTATATTCATTCAAGGTATGTGGATTTTCAAAAATGGGTTCCTTTAACCTTTGTGGCCAAAACCCCAAATTTTTATTTTGATTTCATGAACTTTCAAATTAGGGTTCTTACCCAATTCTTATGGGTTTTGCTATAAATGACCTTCTCATGATTTTATTATGAGATTACTACTAAATTGCATGATTTTTTCATGATCTTTTTTACATATGAACTCCTACTTTAAATTGAAGGCTAATTATGGCAAATTCTATATGCATAAATTGATTCAAGTAAATTGGGTATTTGATAGTATGTTTTCATAAATTTCAAGCAAGTGCATGCCTAGTTCTTATGTTTTATGAAAGTATATGTTATTATGAAATTGACCTAGTGCCATGCCAATTTTCAAGTTATGAACTATTATGCAAGGCAAGAAACCCGATGTCCCATCAATGCTCATGAATTATTTTCTAAGCCAAGATTCGTGAGTAATATGAAGATCTAGGTTAAAAATATATTTATGAACAAGTTTCGACATCTAGATATGTCACATGTATGTGAGCCTCATGTTATATGTTTTGGGAGTATTGTTTAGCACTGAGCGATGAGGCTTCTAGATAACCCAAGTCCAAAACTACGCTGCCATCGTAGGTTAACCTCTATGGCTTATGAAAGAATCCTTATGACATGGTTCTAACCTTGGCTGGTTAGGAAAACCTTTTTCAGTGTGGGTGCATGACACTGGCTCCATGTAGCTTAGCATGGTTTATGCCGATTAAGAGAAACTCCCGCATATTTATTTTCAAGCTAATAGGTTACATGATACTCTACTTTGAATCTTGACTTTATTTCAAGTTTTATGCCTTTTATCTTGATATTTACTTGTACTATTTCTTTATTTGTATGAACTCATTTCAAGAATGTTTTAAGTATGTTTTCATCATGATTATTCATATATCACATACTCGGTACATCCTATAGGACTGACGCATACTTTGCGCTACATCCTCTTGATGATGCATATTCAGGTGAGTCCTTATTGTTCGAGGCCTAGTTATGATTCTAGCTAGTTTTTGGTTATTTACTTTCATACCTTGATTTATCTAGGGTCTTGTCCTAGCAACTTCTTATGTCATGTTTAGAGGCTTTTCAGACATAGACGGTATTCGAGTCTCTTATTTCAAATTGTGTTTCATCTTGATTTACCATATATATGTGTTGGGTTGCCTAACTTTCTATTTATGCTTCTGCCATATTTCCTTCATGAATGACTTAGTATGCCATGACCAAGGGTTAGTCTAGGGCACTCTTGCCCTGGATCCCATGTTACATCTAGGGGGTAGCCTCGAGGCATGACACTTCTCCATTATTCGGGTAGTTCCCAGAGTCTTCTACCGAGCCTGCTGGTCCTTTCACGATTGCATCTGAATTATCTTATCTGGTGGGACCACTATAGTCTGGGCCCTACATTATGTGCTATCTATCCAGCCAGATTCAGGGAGTGGATGCACATATTCAGTAGCTGTTAGCTGGACTTCCTACTAGCTCAGCTGGAGCTGACACACCAGCAGGCTACGAGTCTCCACCATTCCTAGCCAACATGGCCATCGAGCAAAAATTGATCAATAGGATATTGAATGCAATGAACACCTGATTAAAGCACATGAGCCATAGGCAAGAAAAGGTGGAAAAGCAACAAAGAAAGTTTAGCAAGCAAAAGAAGAAAAGCAAGTTCTTGAACAAGATGATGGATAAATTGAGGTCTTTTTGTGTATTGGGTACACTAGAGAGACTTTACTTTACCTCTTCCTCAAGTTCATATTGAGACACCTCAGGGAGCCCCCTCAAATTTATCTTTTGTTTTGATGCAGTGAGGGAACTACCCTATCTTAGTTGGGGGTAGCGTGTTAGACCACATCTATCTAGTTTATCTTGTTTTATTGTTGGATATTGTTGTTCCCTCGCCAGGCTTGTTTGTCATTTTTGATATTACTGTGCCCTTGTCGGTCTTATATTATTTGTTTGGATGTTATTGTGCCCTTGTCGGTCTTATATTGTTTGTTTGGATGTTATTGTGCCTTTGTCGGGTGTGTTTTATGGATTTATGCCCTTGTTGGGTTTTGAAGTTACTCTGGATGGAATTGATGGTTTAGGTTTTTAGTTTCTTTACTTGTAGCTTGTTTATTCTCTTTTGTAGTTGCTTTGAGTGATGGTTCTAATTATAGATTGAGTAACGATATTCTTAAGGGAAATCATCACTTTGTTGGTGTTCGTAGCTAGTGAAAGTTTGAGTACCCGTTAGGCTAGAGAGAACTTGTTTGAGCTGGGAGCATTGTATCGCGCATGAAGATGTGTGAACCACACAAGCTTCGCAAATGCCCATTGTCTGGCCTGTGCATTGCACATGTGACCCGCACTTTTACATGTGCAAATCACACGTGCCTGTGTATTGAGATGGTTGTGTTGATAAACCTTGGGCAACCATATCAATTTAGATAGATGAATTGGCCCTATGATAGACTAAGTGATGTCATTCTTAAAGGCAAATCGTCATCTTTTGAGATAGTGGAAGTGATTGACTTGTTTGGTACTATTGAAGTAAGTTTTGCATGCTAAGTGAAATAGGAATACCCTTTTGATTTTTTTTGTGAAAAATGCATGGCAAAGAATGATTTTTGTGACAACTCATTTAATCTTTTTGTTACTCTTAGCACATTAGTGGTGATAATTTGGAATTGGAAAATATGTATCTTTTTGTTCTTGTTTAGGAGGTAAAAATTGACCCTTCTTGAACGATTCGCATGCCATGTGTGGTGAGAAGTAGTTGAATAATTCTTATGATTGCTTGTGTTAACTAAAACTTTCCTAGTTAGTCTCTTAATGTTAGTCTCAATTCCGTTGGTTGGAGACACGATCTTAGGCCTTCTTTGTGATTATTGAAGCCTACTTCGCCTTAAAGTCTACCATTGCACTCAAATTGTATCATTAGTCACCCCTCTTGAGCCTAATAACTTTTCTTTGAAAACCTTGGTATAAGCCTTGAACCATTTTGAACATGAATCCCTCTCTTGAACCCATCCCTCCTTGAACTCTACAAGTGTGAAAGCGAGGCTAAAAGCCTAAGTTTGGGGGTTGATTAAAGGTACCTTGGAGGAGTGTTAAATTAGTTTATCTTGGTTTGTTTCCTAAAAAGAATTGTCAAAAAGAAGGAAGAATGTGAAAAAGAAAGCAAAAAAGAAAGGAAAAGACGAAAGGAAAGAAAGGGAATGAATCCTACAAGGTGAATAAAATGATAAAATTTGAGCCCAATTTAAATGAGTGAAATGGTGTCTTGTATTGAATGAAAATGAAAAGAAATGGCTTTTGTTTCGAATTGAAAAAGTTGTGTGGAGTTCGAGGAGTATGTGGTCATTTAAATCCAAATGCGTATCGTACCCTTCCCAGAACCTACATTACAAGCTTAGAAAAACCCTATGAGATCTCCAACCGATAGTTTTTGAGCTAGCGGTGAATGAAAATAAGGGCAAGCCTATGGTTGATACTTGTTGGTATTTGAAATTCCTTGTGAGTATGAGTGTTTGTCTATTTGTCCCTTGTAATTTTCTTTGTACATAATGTGTTTTTGGGACATTCGTTCTTGTGAGGGCATGTGAATTAGGATAGTTGGTGACATTGATAAACTCCAAAAATGAGTCAATTGAGCATGTTTTGGTAAGCTAGTAGTTTGAGTAACATCTTGAGGATTGGTTGTTGTCACTTGGTTATTCTTAATGTTCCATTGCATCCTTGAATTGTATTTTGAATAGAGGGGAATGCTTAGAGTAAGTTATCATGTGATTGACTAATCACTAGTACCAACCGAAGTCATGCTTGGTGCTTAGTATGGAGTTTCCTTGGCTTATGGTATTGTCATTGCACTTTTGTGTTTTCTCCTTTGAATCAAAGTTTTGAGTTGCTTGAGGACAAGCAATAGTTCAAGTTTGGGGGTTTGATAAGTTGGTATTCTACCTACTTATTTAACTTTTAATCTTATGATTTTTCTACTATAAAGTGGATAAATTGTGCAAATTGATACGGAATACTTCTATTTTGCAGGTCTCTGTGTTTTAGAAGAGTTCGGGAGGAATTCGGATGAAAACAAGTCAAAAGGAAGCTAATCGGAGAAGCAATTAACTGGTAGCAAAATATACCTATGCAAACGTGGCACCTCATATACGAACATGAAGGTCAGTTCCCACAAATCTCCACGAATGCACTGAAGTAATCGCGTACGTGAAGGTCAACTAGATGAAGACATTTTGCGTACGCGTTGTGCCTTCCCCGTAGACGAAGAAGGAAGCATTAGCTGTGGGGCAGATTTGGAAATGTCCATTTTTGGAAACCCCAATCCACATAAAAACACTTCCCAGCCATTTTGGGAAGGATCTTTGGCAAAATTTCACAACCCTTGACAAGCTTGGAGAGCAAGTCCATCAACCAACACCATAGAAGTGATGATTTGGATGCTCTTTATTGTAAAATCCTTAGTTTTCATTCTTCAACTCTTGGTGTTTATTGCTAATTTATAGGTGTAATTGTTGAATTGATATTTAGGTTTTGTATTAGAGATAATACTTGCTTTGGTATTGAATTCATGTTTTGTATTTGCTCTTGCTTAATTAGGGGGAGCCTATTGCTATTTTGGATAGGTCGGTTAGAAAATTAAGGTCTGAGGAGATTCTGTCAGTTAAGGTTCTTTGGCAGCATCATCATGTCGAAGAGGCTACTTGGGAGATCAAGACCGACATACGGACCCACTATCTTTACCTTTTCGAGTCTTCAGGTACCTTCCTTTCTTTAACTTTTGAGGATGAAAGTTCATTTAGTAGTGGATATTATATTGACCCTCTAGGTTATTTCCTTGTTTTTCTTGCTTTTTCAACTTCCCAACAGTGGCTACATGTCATTTATGACTTGTCGATACTGATGGTTCAGTTCCTGGGTAGTTCGTTTGTGTTTTAAGCTTATCTCCCTGTTTTAAAACTCTTAAGGTTTGTAGAGTTGACTTTGGTTAACACGCGGAGAAGTTGACCTTTGATGAAAATTTTGTCAGCGTTGTTAGCTCTGGAACATTGACATTAGGCTAAAGGGACCTTTGGTTCGAGTCTCGAGGATTCTGGACTCATTTTGGGCTATTGGGTTCCTTTTTGGTTAAAGTTGATTTTTGGGTGTAGGGCCCATTTTTCTTTGAAATAATCTCCGTTGAGAGTTTCATTGATTCCATTAAGTCCTGAATACCATTTTTGGTAGGGTAGCATGTTTGGTTTGTGTTCACAGGGTTCCGAATGAATCCCAAGGGCCCATCCAGTGACTTTTAGCCTTAAGGATTTGGTGGTTTTTGATGTAGTGTTGCAAACCATGTTAGTCATCACAGTTGCAAGGTGACCGTTGCGTTTGTGATGGTCTAGCTTTTTAACCATCATGATCACGAAGGGTTTCTCGTGATCACAATAAAGGTCGACTAGGACCCGATCCAGCTTATTCTTCGCCATCGCATGGCTGGACCATTGCGATCATGATGGTCTGGCCACCGTGTTCATCGCAATTGTGTGGGGTCCCTCATGATCACGATGAAGGACCCCTGGCAGCTATTTAAACTTCCAACTTCATTTTCTCCTCCATTAAACCAAAATTCTCCATTGTTTTGAGATTCCAAGAGCTGGTTTAAGACTAGTGTTCACTCTCAATTATTCTAGTAAGTTCTTCCGAATTCCCTTCTCCTTTTCTGTCCTTAATTCATGTTTCATTCCGTATAAATTTTTGTTGATTCCTTGATCAAAGTGGACTTTGGGGTTCTTTTGGGCCCCAAAATGAGACCCGTTTGCGCTCAAATTATGGGCATGGGTTTGTAAACCTACTGCAAACATAATTGTAAAATTTGTTTTCTGTTTCATCGCGCGAGCCTTGAGGGTCATTTTCTGACCCAATTTCTAGCCTTAATTCCCTTATAACAATATAGTTGTCATTCTTCTTATATTGACGCTTAGATTATGTTCTTAATAGCGTGGAAACATTGTGAGGCTATTTGGAAGGGGAAGGCATACGAGTGACTGTTCGTTCTTGTAGTTCATCCTTAGAATAATATAGGGAGGTTTTAGAGGTAGAGTAGGTGTTTTTACTTGTTTTTCCTGCTTATTTTCAATTTTTCGCACGTCTATTACCCTGCTTGTATATATGTGGGCCCGAGGCCATAACATGGATCAAATGGAGTTCCAGATCAGTTATCTTGTTTGGAGGGTGTTTTACCCTGGTTGATTTGGTATTCTCTGAACTTTGCATCATATCTCTTACTGCATTGCATGGCAAATTGTTTGGAAATGATGGAAATATGAGGTTTTCTGTTCAAGCATGAGATTTTTACTTAACCACTAGTTTTCAAAAGAAAGGAAAGTACCACTATTTATACCGGTCCAAGGGGCATTTTCGGACCTTTTATCTATTTTTACTTTCCTGTTGATGAGTCAGAGGTACAATTTTGGGCAGGCCGAGGAGCACATATCTGGGTTTTACTTTTATGCATATGTTGATGAGCTCGAGGTTACATTCTGTGCACCTAGAGTACTAGATATTGTGTTTTACTTTTCTGCATTGGCCATATTTCGCATCATATCATCTCATGATCCATTGCATGGCATTTTATTGATTATATGTACTTGGAGTGACTTTGCGTTTATTGTCATTATTATCTTCACTGTCAGTTTAGATAGTTCCGCTTTCTGTTAATAACTAGATTTAGGTGGATCCCTGTAGATAGTTTACTTTCTTGTATCTTATAATATATATTATCTTTCTGAGTTCGATCGGCCTATGATGCCTACTAAGTATCCATAGTTTTTGTACTCATATTATACTTTTTATCTTTTTCTGATGCATCACCTAGTATGAGCCACCCTCATTGTCCCTCCAGTTGTTCGTGGCCAGCTGCTATTTGGATCGCGGTGAGCTCCTGGCGTTTGGAGATCCTTTACTGCTTTCCATATACATATCTGTCTATATTTTTGTATTTTGGATAGACAACACTTGTTGTATAGATATTCCGCACTTTAGACTCTCTTGTACTAGTGACACCATGTTCGGGGTTAGTCTTTAGATGTTTTGTCTTCTCGATCACTTTGGGGCCATTTTGTATTATTATTGCTGTTAGTATGTAGATATAATGTTGTCCCCTTTCTAGTATGATTCCCTCCCATATTTCATTATTTAAATTATTTTACTATACTTCTGCATTCTTGGGTTGGCTTGCCTATCGGGGGTTTTGTAGGCGCTATCGCGGCCCAATTTTAGGTCGTGACAACTGTTTATTGATTTACGTTCCATGGAGGGAATTTTTACTTATTGCATGTCCGATGTAATATTCCTGACCCATATTTACTTATTTCTTATCAGATGTAAGATTCTGGACTCATGTTGCATCGACCTCTCACTGCACCGCATCCATCTCATGCTGCACCACATTGTATGTTGATTTATTTTGCCTTAGGTGCTTGGTTTCCTTCTTATTAGTATCTTCACCACCTGTTAGATATGGCTTTTTTCGATTGATAACTAGATTTAGGTGGATCCCTATACCTAGTTTACTTTCCTGTATCTTATACTAGATATAAAGGAGCCCGTACTAGCACGGGCCCAATATATATTACTTTTTTCTCTCAATTTATGTGAAACAAATATAATTTAGATAGTCAATCAATTTTTTATATGGTTTTTAATATATTTTAAGTCATTAACTATTGTGATTTATTATACTATTTACGTAATTTTCAAATAATATATGGTACTCCCCATGTCCCAATTTATGCCGCATTGGTATAATTTTGAGAGTCAACTAAATTTTTTATATATCTTTTAAATATTTTAAGTTGTTAATTATTGTGATTTATAATACTTTATTTTGTCCCAATTTATGTGAACTTATAAAATTTGGAGAGTCAAGCAAATTTCTATTTCTTTTAAATATTTTAAATTACTAATTATTGTGATTTACGTATTTTTTAAATATACAACAATTAAAAAAAAGTAAGATAAACAAATTAAAACAGATAAAATATAAAAGGAAATATCCAAGCAGGCAACACAAGCAGGCGCGTCGACCTCGTGCCTACTTCTTCCCAGCCCGTCCTAGCACGATCCCAATATATATTATTTTTTAATCTCAATTTATATGGCTCATATAAAATTTAGATAGTCAATTAAATATTTTATATGATTTTTACATATTTTAAGTTGTTAACTATTGTGATTTATAATACTTTTTACGTAATTTTTAAATAATATATATTACTCAATCTATCCCAATTTATGTGGCATTAATACAATTTGGTGAGTCAACTAAATTTTTTATATTTATTTTAAATATTTTAAGTTGTTAATTATTGTGATTTATAGTACTTTTTTTTGTTTTAATTTATGTGGCATTGATAAAATTTAGAAAGTCAATCAAATATTTATGTATTTTAAATATACTTTTTACCTAATATTCAAATATATAATAGATTAAAAAAGAAAAGTGGGATAAACAAATTAAAACAAAGAAAATATAAAAAGAAATATTCAAGCAGGCAACACAAGCAGGCACGTTGACCTCGTGCCTTCTTAAGCACACATGTGAACTCCCTCTTCTTATATAGTAAATATATATATTATCTTTCTGAGCTCGATCGGCTTATGATGCCTACTGATTACCCCGTGCTTTGGTACTCATAATACAATATGCATCATTTTCTAATGCAACACCTAGTACGAGCCACCCTTAGTGACAATCCATTCATTCTTGCTTAGCTGCTGTTCGGATCGTGGTGAGCTCCAAGGCGTTTGGAGACCTTACTGCTTTCCTTCTACTATTCTATCAATATTTTATACTTTGGATAGACAGTGTATATTGTATAGCTTATTTTTGTACTTTTGGTGTTCTTGTACCGGTTACACCAGGTCCGGGGTTGGTTATTGTATCTATGTTATTCTTTCTAGGTCACTTTAGGGCCATTTTTGTATATTTAGTAGTATTGATATATATCTATATTGTTGGCCCGTATCTTGTATTAATTCCTATTTTCTTTTCTTATATGAATGTTTTACTGTTCAATCGCAATCTCTTGGGTTGGCTTGCCTACTGGAGGTTTTAGTAGTCTCCATCATAGCCCGATTTTAGGTCGTGACAGTGAAGAACCAAGTCGAGCCCAAAAACTCAACCATTATAGAATTTTAGAAAAGATGTGATGGTATGTCAATCCATTCTTATTCCAGCAGATTTCCTAGTACTTAAGTCAAGATGACACTATACTCAAACGTATTTGTGTCATATTCATGACTAGGTACACGCACTTTATGTGGATCCACGCGCATACTCAAATGATAAGTAATCTCTTTAGACAATGATTCCAATCTTACTTTATGATTTTATGAATCCCAGATTTATGCCAGAAGACCTGTTATATATGTAAGCTCATGTCTCACAGTATGCTCAGTTCTATGTACTCATTACACCAGATATGCCTTAAGGGCTAATGAGCTCATGCTACGTCATGTATATGATCAGACCAGATTTCTTGAACAGTTTGTGCTTATGATTTCCTTACTCTAACCATGCTTTATATGTTCAGGATATTAGGCACTGATGCCCTTATACTTGACTTATCAAACTTCACCTTAAGTGGCTAGATCATGGTAAGTGTAAGTAAAGATCGATCAGTATTCCTTCATTTGTGATGCTCATGCTCCCACTCTATTCCTTCGGTGATTTTAGTTAATGTTGTTATAGGTGTTAGTGGACGAAGCTAAGTAGTAGCTTAGATGGGAAGTAGTAGATGTTCCTTTTTAGTGTACTGGTTCCACCTTAGGTTGTAAGTGTGGATGAAATGTAAGGTGAGGATCATTGATGTGTAATAGATATATGAGGAATTTGTGTGTGTCTCTTTGTAGAAGTTCTTGAAGTTGCAACTTCTAGATATACTAGGAAAGATGGGAGAAATCTTGGATAGCGTGAGCAAAAAAACCATAAGGTGATCATAGTGATAGACTTGAATGTCGTGATGAAATACATGCGGTCCTTTTCTTTGTGCGTCTAGTGACCCATTGATTAAGAGCTCAAGGTTAGTTGATTTTGTTTATAAGAAGTAATAATATTCTTAGGAGATAACTCTATATGCAAGAGATTTAGTCGAGATAGGCTCGAACATGGTGAAAGTAGGTAGTTAGATTCAGAACTTAGTATCTATATGTGTGCTGGTGAGAATTTTAGTTACAAATGGTGAGCGTGCTATTCAGAGAAGTTAATATAGTTAAAAAGGTGTTCCTAAGCTTAAAAGTTGTCAATCGTATTGTTTAAGGTGGGAATAGTCTTGTTCTTACTCCCTGCCCAATATTCTTATATATTATGTCCAATACCTTCTGCTTGCAAGATACTAGACTCCTCATATCAGATTAGTTCAGACCTGCCGGTAATCATTCCTAAGGTCACAAGGTCCTACATTTAGTGCAGTCCATGGCAGTAAGTTCAGTTTAGAAGAGAATAGTTTTCTCAAATAATTACTCCTCTCAATTTTATATTCCTTTCAATTAACTGTGAATTCTAAGAATGTGCTCATTCTCTATGAGTTTTAGCTAAGTCCCTTCTCTTAATCCAGACAAGTTATCATGTTAGATATTCAGTTTCATGTCCTATCAGTTGTTCTTATGCTCTCAGAATATATATATATGTCTCATGAATTTAGCTCAGTTTATATTCAAGTCACAAATCAGTTACCATGTTAGTACTTCAGCTTTTAGAACTCAGTTGGTGGGATTGTAGATCTTTCCCTACCAATTCAGCTTAGTTAGTTTTTATTCTAGAATGAATGATCCCAAGGGCAAGATATTATAACACCTCAAAAAATTTAAGCTAAGATCCGAACCATTTTTCATATGTTGTTAGACCCGAACCAAATGATTTATAATGGCACATAGGTGTTAATATTAATTATTAAGTGTGGGAAGTGTCTAAGATATGAAATAAGGTCATAAACAACCTCTAGCTCAAATTTAAGTTTAAAGCTTTTTTACCGATAGAGTTTTCGTATAAGATTTTGCAAGGGTCAAAATCAAATAATCATCCCTCTTAGAATATGAAGAGTTAGATGGCATATTACCCACCAAATTAAAGGTTTTTGAGTCTTCTTTCCAACGCCACTGACTGCGTGTTAATTTGAGTCTGGAGTAAAATATCATACGCATTTTAATAGAGCATTGTCAGAAACAACGAGCTCATTCCACGAGCCATGGATTGAGGTTTGACAATCCGTAGATCAATCCACGAACCATGGAAAGCATTCGTGGAACTCACTTCATCAACTTTAAAAAGGTTCTTAGAACCACGAACTGGTTCCATGACCCATTGATCATTCCATGACCAGTTGAACACCATCCACGACCCCCATTCCAAAAAAATTTGAACATTTTCAGACTAATTCCCTGGGGGTATTTTAGTCTTTTCCCACTCTTTTAACTCCTATAGTAGGTCATTTTTATAACACCCCAGAATTTAGTCCAGCTTTAAAAACCTAAAACTCAGAAAAAGACTCTAGGAAATTCCATCCCAGTCAAGCCCCACAAGCTGAACCACAGGCACGGACACGATCTCCCGTCAGGGGTCCCGGTGGGAAAGGGCCAGAGATTTGGTTTCAGCCGACTCCAACTAAACGAGGGACACAATGGGCATCAATGGTCCGATAGGCCATCGGGCAGCTCGTGAGGAGGAGCCACCTCCCAGCATCCCAGCCTCCCTCCTCCCGATGGGCAATCGCCACAGACCATGGGAACTTCCCGTGGGAATGATCCAGGAGACCAGACCCTCTTGCCCAGTTATGATGCCCTGGCTGATGGGCCATCACAGGTCCGATGCCCTTCGAACGGCCCATTCGGCAGTTAGTTTTTTTGAAATTTCAAGATTTAGTTAGGGGCAGTCCGATCTTTTCCCAATTCTTTTAATTTTGATCCTTAGTCATTCGATACTTAGCAAATTCAGTCAAGAACAAAATGCTCTCTCTCAAGAATAGCGCAAAAGGTTCCTCTCAGAATCCAAAGGTTCAACCGTAGGATCTTCATCCAGGTATGTGGGGTTTCACTAGTGGGTTCCTTTCACCCACTAGGTCCCTAGAACTCAGCCAGTTCCTTCAGTTCTCCATAATTGGTTAGACCTAGGGTTCATAAACCTTAAAGTGTTCTTTGCTATTCAGATGCTATAATTTATATGATTCTTAGTCCATGTTATTGGAGAATTACTACAGTTCATGTATAGATTTCAGAACCTTAACCTGTGATAATTTTCAGTACTTTATAAATTATGCTTGCTAGGTAGATCAGCCAACTAATCATACTTCAGAATTTCAATGCCATATCATTCAATATGTTTATGTGCATTCTCAGATTATATCAGTATTTTGATCTATCCAGTGTTACAGTTGCATGTTACATTACGTTTAGTTGGGAGTAGACTTAGCACCGAGTGAACTAAGGGATAAAGGCTCACTCGTCAGCTTTAGGCTGATACCTTTAGTAGCAATCCTTGAGTTCCAAAACTACGGTGCCACTGTAAGTTCTAAAGGGGTCACCCGTTAGATTAGTCTTGACACCCTTGTTCTTTCTGGACATCAGTTAGTGGATCCATGTCAGACTTGTTCGTACCCTTGGCAAGGTATGGACACCCTTCCATCCAGGGTTACAAGTTAGCCTCATAGTTAGCTCAACTTTGGGTGTGCCGGTTAATAGTATCTCCCCCAGTTAGATTCATGTTGCATTGACTATGTACTCATTATTTATTTCAGTATTCAGCTCAACATGTTACATTCATGATTTTTACTTGGTCACTGTATCCATTCCAGCTTTCAGTTATATTTTAGTATAATTATTTCTATGCTTAGTTCTTTATTGCCCAGCTTAGTACATATCCTGCATGCTCAGTACATTCAAAGTACTAACGCATACTCTTGTGCTACATCATTGTATGATGTAGGTTCAGGCACAGAACATCCATACCGCGCTTAGTTCGACTTCCAGTCCATACTCAACAGCCTCAGTGGTGGTTTTCTCATAGATCGAAGACGATAGTCATGTTTTATTTTAAGTCCTTATCTTTCAGTTTCAGATTTGTTAGAGTTAGCTGGGGGCATGTCCCAGCAAATCCTATCAGTTAGAAGGCTTTCAGACATAGACTAGATTTCAGCAATTGTTAGTGTTGTTTTCAGTCGACACTATACTATTTATATTTGATTCATATATTCATATATTTGGGTTCTTCCCATTTCAGTTGATTAAATAGCTTTTAGCTTCCGCACAATACCTGTTTTCAAATTTGAACTTGTATAGATATGCCATGCAATGGGTTAGCTTGGGGGCACTTGTGACACTAAGCACCATGTTGCATCCAGGGGGTAGCCTCGGGCATGATAAACTTGGTATCAGAGCATAAGGTTCAAGTGTCCTAAGGTGTCTGAAAGTCACGTCAAGTAGAGCCTTCTTCATGGGTGTAAAGCACGCCACACATATAGGGGATGAGCTTTGAGATGTCATTAGGAACAACTTCCCCTCTTTTTTTTCAAGTTCATGCTATAGAGTATAAACTCTATTTATTTTCCTTCTATTCTAACTCATGCTCTTCGCATTTCAGAAAAATTCCTCCAAGAAGAGCTAACACTAGGAATCGGCAAGCACCAGCAGCTCCAACAGACCCCTTGAATGATCAAGTCACGCACGCTGAATACAGGGTTGCCTTCCAAGTGCTTGCTCAGGCCATGACAGCACAGGTCAACCAGCAGGCTGCAGCACAAGCTCTGCCTCAGATCAATACTGCTGCAGTTAGGATTTGGGATTTCACAAGGATGAACCCTCCAGAGTTTCATGGGTCCAAGTCATAAAAGGATCCCCAAGAGTTTTTAGATGATATTCAGAAGGTGACAGACCTTATGGGTGTCACTCCATATGAGGGGGCAGACTTGGCCACCTATCAGTTTAAGGAAGTGGCCTACACTTGGTACCAACAATTGAAGGAATCCCGTTGTGCCAATACAGGGCCATTTACTTGGAATCTTTTCAAGACAACTTTTTTGGAATCGTTCTTCTCACTAGATCTCAGGGAAGCCAAGGTTCAGGAATTGATCAATCTGAAGCAGAATAACATGAGCGTGAAGGACTATGCTCTCAAGTTCACTTAGCTATCCCAGTATGCTCCAGCGATAGTAGCTGACTCCAGAGCTCATATGATCAAGTGTGTATCCAGTGTATTGGATGATATTGTCATGGAGTGCAAGTCTGCTATACTGATTAAGGAGATGGACTTCTCCAGGTTGGTTACCTATGCCTAGCAGATCGAGGAGCAGAAAATCAAGGAAAGTGGAGGAGATACTAAAAGGGCTAGGACAGGTGACTTTAGCTACTCTCAACAGAGGTTAGAGGGTGGCAACCGCTCTGAGTTTCATCAAAAGAGTTTAGCTCCAACTCCATCTTCTGCTAGCACCCCAGTGCCTAAGTTCAAGAAGGATCGACGGGGTAAAGCATCTGGCTCTAAGTCCCAAGGTACGGTTACTAGCGGGCACACTAACCCAGTGTGTAGCAAGTGTGGCAGAAACCACCAAGGTGAGTGCATGGAAGGTAGTGGGAATTGTTGTTGGTGTGGTAAGCCAGGCCACAGGTTGAGATAGTGCCCTGAAAATTCTCAGAAGGGAAGGGATATTTATTCAAAGAACTAGGCTAGCTCTGCAGCAGTTCTAGCAGGCTGCCCCACTCAGCAAGGTGCCTCGTCTAGTAGAGGTGGTGGTCAGTGCCAGAACAGGTTACATTCTCTTCAGTCTCGACAGGACCAGGAGGATTCTCCTGATGTAGTCAAGGGTACGTTGCGAGTCTTTAATATTGATATCTATGCATTGTTAGATCCAGGGGCTACACTTTCCTTTATAACTCCATATATAGCAGTAAACTTTGATGTCAGTCCAGAAACTCTCCTAGAATCCTTCTTAGTCTCTACTCCTGTTGGTGACCTAGTTATAACTAAACAGGTATACAGAAATTGCCCTATCACAGTTTCCCAGAAAATCACCTTAGCAGATCTTGTAGACATAGAAATGGTAGATTTTGATATCATTCTAGGCATGGATTGGTTATATTCCTTTTATGCCTTAGTTAATTGTAGAACTAGGATTGTTTGGTTTCAGTTTCCTAACGAGCCTGTCTTAGAATGGAAGGGTAATAACTCATTTCATCTCCTACCTTAAGGCCAGAAAGATGATTTCCAAAGGGTATATATATATCATCTTGTTCGGTTTAAGGATTCAATCTCTGAAACCCCAACTCGTGAGTCAGTTTCAGTAGTAAGTGAGTTCCCAGAGGTGTTCCCAGAGGATCTTCCTGGAGTTCCTCCCTAAAGGGAAATCGACTTCGGAATAGATCTCCTTCCAAATACCTAGCCTATTTCGATTCCTCCTTACAGAATGGCTCCAGCTGAGCTTAAGGAATTGAAAGAACAACTAAAAAACCTGTTAGATAAGGGCTTAATTAGACCCATCATCTCTCCATTGGGTGCTCTAGTATTGTTCGTGCATAAAAAAGATGGTTCTCTCAGGATGTGCATTGACTACCGTCAGTTGAACAAAGTCACAATCAAGAATAAATATCCCATCCCCAGGATTGATGACTTGTTCGACCAGCTTCAGGGCGCTAGTTGCTTTTCTAAGATAAACCTCAGATCCGGCTATTATTAGCTCAGAGTCCGAGGTAGTGACATCCTGATGATAGCCTTCAGGACTCAGTATGGTCAATATGAATTTGTAGTTATGTCTTTTAGACCACCAATGCTCCTGCATCTTTCATTGATTTAATGAACAGGGTGTTCAAGTAGTATTTGGACCTGTTCGTTATCATTTTTATTGATGATATCCTCGTTTATTCTCGAAATGAGAAGGAGCATGCGACTCATCTGAGGGTCATTCTGCAGACTCTCAAGGACCGCCGGTTATTCACCAAGTTTAGTAAGTGTGAGTTCGTGTTGAAATCAATCACTTTACTTGGTCATGTGGTGTCTAGTGAAGGCATATGAGTTGATTCTCAAAATATTTAGGCGGTAAAGGATTGGCCCAGACCCACCTCTCCGACAGACATCAGGAGTTTCTTGGGTTATGTTGGTTATTACAGAAGGTTTGTAGAAGGATTTTCATCCATATCTGCCCCATTGACCAAGTTGACTCAGAGAAAGGTCAAGTTCTAGTGGTCAGATGAGTGTGAGAAAAGTTTCTTAGAACTGAAGACCAGGTTGACTACAACTCCTGTCTTGACTCTACCAGAGGGTTTGGATGGTTATGTGGTTTATTTCGATGCGTCCAGGGTCGGCCAAGGTTGTGTGGTGATGTAGCAGGGTAAGGTCATAGATTATGCTTCCAGATAGCTTTAGGTCCATGAGAAGAACTACCCGACACATGACCTAGAGCTTGCAGTAGTTGTGTTTGCCCTAAAGATTTGGAGACACTACTTGTATGGCGTTCATGTTGATATGTTCACAGACCATAAGAGCTTCCAGTATGTGTTCACCCAGAAAGAGTTGAATATTTGTCAGACAAGATAGCTTGAGTTCCTCAAGGATTATGACATGAATGTGCTCAACCATCCGGTTAAGGACAATATAGTGGTTGATGCTCTCAACAGACTATCTATGGATAGTGTATCGCGTGTTGAGAAAGAGAAGAAAGAATTATCCAGAGATGTTCATCAGCTGGCTCGCTTAGGAGTTTGCCTTATGACACGTCAGATGATAGTGTGATAGTACATAATAGATCAGAATCTTCTTTGGTAGCGGAGGTTAAGGAGAAGCAGGATAGTGCCCCTATATTACTTCAGTTGAAGGGTGTAGTTTATCAGCAGAGAGTAGAGGTTTTCTCCCAAGGGGGAGATGGTGTTCTTCATTACCAAGGTTGCTTATGTGTTCATAGGGTGGGTTAGTTGAGGCAGTAGATCCTTGCATAAGCCCATAATTCCAGATATTCTATTCATCCGGGTGACACTAAGATGTACTGTGATCTATGAGAAGTCTATTGGTGGAATGGTATGAAGAGGGACATCACTATGGTACTTGTAGAAGGGCTTCTGGTGCATGTTTTAATTGTGGGGACTTTGATCATAAGGTTAAGGATTGTCCAAATCCTAACCCTGCTCCTTCTTTGCATAATGAAGGCTCAGTTCAGAAACCTACTACTAATCCTTCTCAAGCCAATAGAGGTGCAAGATCTAGAAACACACAAGCAGTGGGTAAATGTGAAGATAATCAAGCTAGTGGGTCTAGAGAAACTGTACGAGCTTATTCCATGAGACACAGGGATGTCCAAGATGGACCAGACGTGGTTGTCGGTAAATTTCACTTATTTGGCTTATGTGTTGTTACACTATTTGATCCTTGTTCTACACACTCCTATATTTTCTCATCACTTGTTTTTCCTGAAGATATGAAATCTGTGAGACTTAGCGTGATTAGGTGATTGGTTGCTTCGAGACAAATTAAGACTCATGAGAAGAACTATCCTACTCATGATCTTAAGTTGGTAGCCGTGATCTTTGCTTTGAAAATTTGGAGACATTACTTGTATGGTGTGCATGTGGATGTATTCACCGATCATAAGAGCCTTCAGTATGTGTTCACTTAGAAGGAATTGAATTTTACGACAGAGAAGATGGCTTGAGCTTCTTAAGCATTATGACATGAGTGTGCTTTACCATCCGGGTAAGGCCAATGTTGTGGCAGATGCACTTAGTAGATTGTCGATGGGTAGTGTGTCCTCAGTCGAAGAAGGAATGAAGGAACTGGTTAAGGAGGTTTGATGTGCCGCCAATTTACGGCACTTTCGACTCCTTTTAACTAAGAACAATCGTACGTTTTCAAGCAACCGTTGTCATTTTTGATGGTTTTATGTTATATTTGTAGGAAAGGGAGACAAGCATGGAAACGGAAGGAAATACAAGAAAAAAGATATTCTGGATAAGAGTGACGGTCCGAGTGACGGACCGTCAAGCTAGTGACGAGCCGTCAAGGCAGCCGTCAACTTAAGGCAACACACTGCCTAGTGGCGACGGCCACCGTGATGGGCCGTCAAGCTAGTGACGGTCCGTCACCCAAACCGTCACCCTGAGGCAGCACCACTGCCTAGTGGTGACGGCCACCGTGATGGTCCATCAAGGTGGTGACAGTCCGTCACCCCAAGCCATCACACTTAGGCAGTCGGTTACGCGGAATCCGAGCATTTTTGGGATTTGTTTCCTAGACTTCTATAAATACCCTATGTTAGGTTTATTTTAGAGGGGAAGCTTTTTACATACATTACCCAATAATTTTAGGAGTTTAAAAGTCGAGACTTGAGAGAGGAAAACACGCAATACACGTTTTCTTCCTCCTCAATCTTGTTCTTGATTTGTTCTTGAGTTCTTGGTTTCTTGTTCTTGGAATACTTGAAGATTGTTTTCATTATATTGTAAGGATCTTTTCCCTTTATTATGCTTATGACTTTCTTCTCTTCTTCTTCAAGCATGATTAACTAAAACTCTCACAACTAGGGTTGTGGGAGCCATGGAAAACGTAGCAAGATAAATTCCGGGTAGCGTCGGGTTCAATATATATGTTGTCACGTTGTTAATCATTCATTATGTCACGTTTTCTAGTGGTTGCAAACATTAGAACTTGCCTAGGTTTAATTTGCTTGAGTAAAGAGATTAAAACCGGGAAACTTGATTAACAACGAGGATTCGAGACTACTAGCTCTCGTCTTATGATTAATGCTGTAACTAGATTAATCTACTTGATGTTTAGGATTGAAATCTAAAAGCACACCTTTTCAAGTTCGAGAGAATTGAAAAGTAAATTTGTCTATTTGGTTGAGAAACGTTTAGACGATACCATTGATTCAATCGCATCGTAACACGCATATAGAAAGAACCCCGTTAAGCCTAGAATCGACTTTGTTACTAACGCCATGGTAAACACTTCCCTAGTTCTCTCTCTCCTATTGATTATCATTCATACGTTAAGTGTTTGTTTTGTTTACAAATATTGATCACAACCCCCCCTATTTATCGGAAACTATTGACGACTAGTCACATACCTCACTAAAGACTTAATTCTCACCATATTCTCTGTGGGATTCGACCCCAACCTTTGTTGGGTTCTATATTTGACTACGACCGCTTATGCTTCGTTAATTTGAGGTGTAGTTTGGGCGTTATCAAGGTTCATAGGCTAGCTCGGTTAGGAGTTCACCTTATGGACTCGACAGAAGGTGGTGTAATTATTCAGAATGGTTTCGAATCATCCTTGGTAGCAGAAGTGAAGGCTAAGCAACATAGCGATCCCATTTACATCAGCTTAAGGGTGCAGTCCATCAGCAAAGGGTTGAGGAGTTCTCCCCATGGGGAGATGGTGTACTTCATTACCAGGGTCGACTATGTGTGCCAGATATAGATGGTTTGAGACAGCAGATTCTGACTGAGGCTCATAGTTCCAGATATTCCATCCACCCTGGTGCCCCATAGATGTACCGTGATCTATGGGAAGTCTTTTGGTGGAATGGTATGAAGAGGGACATAGCCGACTTTGTGGCCAAGTGTCCCAATTGTCAGCAGGTGAAGGTAGAGCACCAGCAATCAGGTGACATGATTCAGGATATTGACCTTCCAACTTGAAAGTGGGAAGCGATCTCTATGGACTTTATTACAGGTTTGCCTCATACACGAGGACAAGATGATTCGATTTGGGTGTTTTTCGACCGGATGACTAAATCATCCCATTTCTTGGTTGTTAAGACTACGAATTCAGCAGACGACTATGCCACACTCTACATCTGGGAGATAGTTTGATTGTATGGTGTTCTTTTGTCCATCATTTCAGATAGGGGTATTCAGTTTACTTCCCAATTTTGGAGATCATTTCAGAGAGGTCTTGGTACTCAGGTGAAGCTTAGCACAACTTTTGACACTTGGAAAGATGGCCAGGTAGAGTGTACTACTCAGACTTTAGAAGATATGTTGAGAGATTGTATGATTGATTTCAAAGGTAATTGGGATGATCACCTACCTCTTATCGAGTTTGCCTACAACAACAATTTTCACTCTAGCATCTAGATGACTCCGTATGAGGCACTTTATGGTCGGAGATGTAGGTCTCTTAATGGTTGGTTTGAGATAGGTGAGGCAGCTTTGATTGGCCCAGATTCGGTGCATGAGACCATGGAGAAGGTTCAGCTTATTAGGCACACGTTGAAGACTGCTCAGAGTCGACAAAAATCATATGCAGATGTGAGGATGAGGGAATTAGAATTTGAAGTTGATGATTAGGTTTTTCTAAAGGTGTCACCCATAAAGGGTGTGATGAGATTTGGCAAGGAAGGAAAGCTTAGTCCCCATTTTTAGGTCCTTATCAGATTCTAAGAAAGGTTGGTAAGGTCGCTTATGAGTTGGATTTTCCATCGAATTTGGAAGCGGTTCATTCAATTTTCCATGTTTCCTTATTGAAGAAGTGTGTTGGTGTTCCGACCTTGATATTCCCTTTGGAGGATGTTGGTGTGAAGGATAATCTTACCTATGAGGAGGTCCCCGTAGAAATCCTTGATCATTAGATTCGGAGGTTGAGGAACAAAGAAGTTGCTTCGATAAAAGTTCTTTGGATAAATCAGCTTGTTGAAGGAGCTACTTGGAAAGCGGAAGAGGCCATGAAGGCCAAATATCCTCATCTCTTTCCTTCTGATTCCGTTCCAGCTTGAGGTAATAGTTTGATCCTTAGTATGTTCCTCCGATCCTATTCCATCAGTTACTCTCAGGATCCTAGCATGCATTCATGTTTTCGCAGTTGATTTAACCATGTTTTAAGTTGAAAAGTGCAGTTTTCATGTTTATTCCTTGAATTCCATGTTTTGTTGCTGGTTGGGCTATTTTTCTCTTCAGTTTTCTCTTGGTTAGACTTCATTCGAGGACAAATGATCTGAAGGGGGAGATATTGTAACACTTTGGAAATCAAACCAGCTATCTAAGTCTGAAACTCAGGAAAATTTCATGTTCCCAGGAATGACGGGTCCAAACCACAGACCATGGTTCGAACCACGGGTCATGGAATGGAACCGTGGTTCCCTTTTGTTGATTTAGTCTCTGGTCTGGAACCACGAGTTGGTTCTACGGACCGTGGTTCAAACCACGGGTCCATCCTATCGACTCGTGGAACCAGATAAGAGGAATGACAAGTCCCTCTGATAATGACGAATCAGTTTTATGACCCGTCGTTCAAATGATGAACCGTCCTTCTGAGTCATGGGTTGTTCGAGAGACAAGCTAGGTCCCCAGCAACGATGAGTCCAATTGACAACCCATCATCCATTCTACGTGTCTGTCCTGTTGACTCGTAGATTACATTCCGCAGCCTTATTAGATGTCTAAGAACCATGAGTTGGAACCACAGGTCATGGTTCAAATGACGACTCATAGAATCGACCCGTGATTCCTGAAGCTGGCCCATTTTCCATCTTTTTCTTAATTAAATCGCAGGAGTATTTTAGTCATTACCCACCCTTTTAACTCCTAAATAATGTCGTTTTGGCCATTTCTAGAAGGGTTTTCACCCTTATTAGCCTAAGTCCCTTCTCATTACCTCATTCATCTCCTAAAAAGGAAAAGAACTCTCTCAAGCTCAAGGTCTCAAGCTCCAAGTTCAAGTATCCTAAGTCTTTTCAATTCAAGTGGGTTAGCTTCAATCAAGGTATGTGGGTATTCGACAATGGATTCCTCTCACCCTTGTGCCCAAAACCCCAAATTTCAAATTGTGATTTGATGAACTTTCAAATTAGGATTTTTACCCTATTCTTATTGGTTTTGCTATAAATTTCCTTCTCATGATTTTATTATGAAATTCTATTAAATTGCATGATTTTGCATGGCTTTTTACATATGAACTCCTATTTCATGAATTAAACGTTAATTATGGTGAATCCTACATACATGAAGTAATTTAAGAAATTGGAGAAAATGATGGCATGATTTCATGAATTTCAAGTAAGTGCATGCCTAGTTCTTATGTTTTATGAAAGTCTATGTTATTATGATATTGAACTAAGGCCATGCAAGTTTTCAAGTTATGAATTATGATGCAATGCAAGACACCCGATGTTCCATCAATGCTCATGAATCGATTTCTAAACTAAAATTCATGAGTAGTATGATGATCCGGGTATGAACATTTTATGAACAAGTTTGGCATCAGATATGTCACCTGTATATGAGCTCATGTTTTATCTTTTGGGAGTATTATTTAGCACCGAGAAACGAGGGTTCAGATAACCCAAGTCCAAAACTACGTTGCCGCTGTAGGTTGCCGTCTGTGGCTTATTATGACTGGATCCTGGTACGACATGGTTCTAACTTTGGCCGGTTAGGACAACCCTCTTCAGTGGGGGTTACATGACACTGGACTCCATCTAGCTCAGCATGGTTTATGTAGGTTAAGAGAAACTCCCACATGATCATTTTCAAACTATAAAGTTATATCATTCTATACTTTGAACTTAAGTTTTCTTTCATGTCTTATGGCTCTTATCTTAATACTTATTCATGTCCTTTCTTTATGAAACAAGTCATTTTAAGTATGTTTTTAACGGTTTTTATCATGTTCATGCATCGCTATCATACTCGGTACATCCTATAGTACTGACGCATATCTTGCGCTGCATCCTTTGATGATGAAGATTCAGGTGTTCCTTCTCAGACCCGTGGCTAGAGCTTCGAGGCCACCTTCTGTCAGCTGTTAGTTAGTCCTCTTAGATCGAGGACTAGTTATGTTCTTAGTCAGTGTTAGCTATTCTATTTTCCACACTTCGAGTTAGCTAGGGTCCTGTCCTAGCAACTCTTTATGTCATGAGTAGAGGCTTTTAATACATAGACAACTTTTGAGTATCTTTCTGGATTTTGTATTCCTATTTGACTTGATTATCCATTTATGTGATTTCAGATTTATCTATTATACTTCCGCTTATGTTTTGCTATGCTTGAGAATACTATGACCAAGTCTTAGCTTGGGGCACTTGTGGTCCCAAGTCCCATGTTACGTCTAGGGGGGTAACCTCACCGCATGTCAGGCCCACAGTTATGCACAGCCAATAATTAAAGCAGGAATAACAAAAAATAATAACGAAGACCACTACGAGCATCTACTCTACTTCTAGAATATACTAAAAGCACATCAAGGATTCTATGCTAGGCATAACCATACTACGGGCTCCTAGACTAAGGATAACATGAATAGTTCTAATCTATGATCCGAAATGGCCAAAATAGAACAAGTCAAAAGATTCAAGCCTAATACTACCTATAATCCAACCTAATGTTCCAGTAACATATAATATATAAAACCTAACTAAACTCAGTCTAGAAAGTAGATCGTAACTTACCTCGGGTATGAACTGCAAGCACGGGCCATCACTCGTGTGCCTTACCCTTTTGAATAGACTCAAAAAGCTTCCACGCTATCAAGACATAATGTAGGTGTTCTGACGAGAAGAACAACATCCATATTGCTATACAAAAAATCGAGTCGGAAATTGGGTTAGAAAAATGACCCTCGGGGCCGCGCAATGAAATAGAAAACAAAATTCACAAATATGCTCGCGGTGGGTTAAAGAACCCATGCCCAAAGTTTGGGCGCGAACGGAGCGCATTTCGGGTCCCAAAACTTCCCCAAAGTTCTACCAATTAAAGGAAATTCAAAAGGAGAACTAAGGATTTAAAGGGCGGAAACTTACCAAAATCGAGAGGGACAACGCCAAGGAAGTGAGTTCCACGAACTCACAAACATGCAGGCTGAAGAAAGGTTCTTACAAAGATTATCCAAGCTCCAAGAATTAATCAACAATGTAGTTTTAAATAGGTGAAGAAGAAGAGAGCTTTGGGGAAGAGGAACTTACCAATTATCGAGAGAACGCGAATTCGTGGAGAACAATTGATTTCTCAAAGCCTATGAACTATTTGGAGCAATTTGGTAGAGTGAATTTAGTGTATAAGTGTTGGAAGATATGAGCAAAGTTGCTGGAAAAGAGTAGTTGAAGAAGTAATAAACAACAGTTGTTTTTCGCAAAAGCGGCAAAACCTTCGCAATTGCGGAGGTCATTGTTCCTCCGTGTCTCCGCAATTGTGGAGTTTTCACTGGAATTTGTGGTACCTATAAAAGCTAAAAAAGTCCAAAAATGTGGCCATCACAAATGCAGTGAAAGTCCGCAATTTCGGACACAACAGCAACAACAATACTAGCAGAAATTTTAAGGCTAAAAAAAGTCACCGGATAGACTCTCGGGATTCATCCGAGGTCCCGCAGACACAAATGAACTATGCAACTCAACCAAAAACTGCATTCTGGACTCAACAGAATCAATGAAAACCCCAACGGAGATTGTTTTAACAAAAAGTTTCCCCTACGCCCAAGAACCATCTTTTGGCCAACTTAACCAAAATGAAACCCAATGGCCAAAAACAGGTCTGAAAGCCTCGGAACCCAAACTAAAGGTCCACCTAGCCTGAAGTCGACATTTCAGAGCTAATGGTGCTAACAAAATTTCTATTCGAGGCTGTCTTCTCTGAATGTTGACCAAAGTCAACCATACAAGCTAAATTGACTTGAAAACACACAAAATAAAACAAAACCAAACTGAAAGCACTCAGACCTAAACAAATGGTCCCGCTAGACCAAAATCCTTGTTCTGGAGCCAACTGAACTATTGAAATCCAATTTTGAGCACGTTTACGAAGAATGTTGACTGAATTCAAAGATTTTCCAACTTAAGGGCTAAAACAACAAAATGGTCATAATGACCTAACAAATGGCCCGTGCATCGAACCGTCAGTCTTGGCAAGTCATAAATTACATGTGGCCGCTAAGGGCCCCTAGTTCGGATTGACAAGATCCATGTAGGTCTAAGTGACCACATACAAAAATCGAGGGATCTCAAAGCATAATTGCCCGGAGCCTATCCGGGTCTAAAACAATAAACTGCAATTCTCAGACCCCTATATAGGGTGCTCGAAGTGTATCCGGGACTAAATCCATAGTAAGAAAATTCCTAGTGCTTCGGCACAGCCAAGCGTAGTATCAGTATGAAAATCGATGATAAAATCATCATAATACTCCTTTTTATTCCAAGAAGATCTATAAAGTCAGCTCCAAATCCTTTTTATAATCATTTTACCAAAAGCAGGCCCCTTGGGCCATACAAGTCTAATAAACCATTTATAGAAGGCTTGTTGCCAAAACAGTAGAAAAATATGCCGGAAACCCCTTTGCATGAATGATATGATCGCAAACAGACAATAGCCTAACGACTCATAATCAACCTATTAGCCTTGCACAGGAAAAATCAGCTCTACAACATACATAACCAACCTAAAATCACAACTCAATGTCCGAGACTCGCGAACATTACTAAATATCCCACCATCTATAGTCCAAAGGCATATACAAAGGACACACAGGGTCATAAGTGTAATACTACAACCAAAGCAAGCAATTAGATGGCGGAAGAAGTGGGCAAGGTCTGGGGTGCAAACCAATAATACCTAACCCAAGGTTGCCAATTAATACAATTGTGCCTGGAATGCCCTGTTGAGTTCTTGAAAATTGCTGATTTTTTGTTGCAGGCAGCTCTTCAGCGCCAACGACCAACGTGATTGTGCTATTATAGCGCGATGGCGCCTGGATCCCTTTAGCTGCTTGGCTCCTGGCTCCGTTTAGCGCGATAGTGCTAACTAGCGACCATCAGCCATATATTTCTTGGTGATTCGATTTTCTAGCCTTGTTCCTTCATTTTTCCAAGTCTAAAACTCAATTTTCTCTCCACCCAAGTGTTCAAAGAGATCCTAGCCTTGGTAATCCACTGTATTGAGGAGAAATCTTGCTTCCTTGCTAATTTGGTAAGTCCTACTTCCCCAAAATTTCTCCTTTCCTCCATTGTTGAACCTCCATGGCTATAATTCTAAAAGCTTGGTTTTCTTGAATTCCTCGATTTCGCGTGGAATTGCATGTTTCATGAATTCCTCGATTTTGCTTAGAGTTGCATGTTCTGTGAATTCCTCGATTTCGCTTCCTTAGAATATTTCATCTCATCGTGATACATGATTTCTTGTGTTAATTTATGGTTTATTCTCATAATTCCTTCTTTAATTTCCTACTTTGTGGGCTGCTTAGATACTTAATTACTATTTGTTTCTACTCAAATTTTGAGCATGTGCTCCCGAGATTGTAAGGAATACCGTGGTATTTTTCATTTCAGGTTTTGGGTCATGGGGCCCACATTCCCGTTTGTGACCCAGATTTTGACCCAGTTATGTTTATAGCATTATGGGTATTGATAGGCTTGTTTTAACGGCCTAGATTATTGTATTGACATTGGTTTCATGAATTGGAGCTTCCCGAAGTAGTTCAAGCTTGGACGACGCCATTCCTGTAGTTAATCATCAAACGACAGGGAGTTTATGATTTGCCCTATCTAGACTCTTCATATATAGACTATAACTGCTCTAATTAGTATCCTTGGGTGGGTTGCTATAGGTTGGTACCCAGACCTTGTCTGCCTTTCTGTCCATTTATTTCATACGTTCTTTATAGTATTTGTGTAGTATTGTATATTACCCTTGTTTGCCCTGTGTGGCCTTGTATTGACTCTGGAACATAGATGGTGGGTTATTTGGGAATTTCGCGATTCCCGGACATAGAGCTTTTATTTTAGGCTGGTTATATCTATTGTAGATCTGTTGAGCCTATGCAGGGCCAGTAGGAATGTTTGTGAGCCATTTTTCTAATTTATATTTGTAAGCGAGCATATCATCCAGGAAAAAGATTTTTCCCTGCATGTTTTATCACTATTTTGGCTTCGGGCCTACTATAGACAGTTTTCTAAACCTTTCATGGCCCTGGCGGTCCATTTTCGATATAAATGATGATAAAACGGGATTTGGATGATTTCAGACTTGATTTTTCCTACTGATACTAGGCTCGACACTGTTGTAGCACTAGACTGAATTTCCTACTAACACTAGGCTTAACAAGGCCGTAGCACTAGACATGATTTTATTAATTATTTAGACCCGGATACGCTCTAGGCGCCTTTTGAGAGGGTTATTGAGACTCTTACTACTGATGTAGACCCAAGTATCCTTCGGGCACCCTTTGAGAGGGTTATCGAAACTTTTACTACTATTTTAGACCCGGTTCAATCCTGGGCATATACTATGAAGTTTTGAGTATTGAGGTACTATATGAGATTGCACGGTTTTATATGTGGTCTACGAGTAGACCTCCATGGACCCTGTCAATCCAGGACCTAGGGCCTTGGGTTATGTGTGCTAGATTAGGGGTGTAAAGGGTAGCAGAGGTACATGAGTAGAGTCCTTCCATGGGTACTGCCTCTATATAGGCCCTTGACATACCTGAGGGGGAACATACCGGTTACTTTTACATTATATCATTATCATGCATTTGGAACAACGATTCTACCCTTTTTTGTTGTGTGTTCAGTGTACGCTACAGTTTTATGGGTGGCCGGAGGGTTTGTTTTAACTTGATTGTGTTTCTTGGTTGTATGGGCGTCTATTGGGACTGTAGGTAGATTATGTTACTTCTATCATTTCGTAGAACTAGTATGGACTTTTGGTATTAATTGATTGAATGGTTTTAGCTTGTAAAGGCACCATCCTTGGGACTGAGATTATTGAGGGGATAGTGGGTCCCATCTTACTGAGATGCTGATTGTGTAGCTTTCTGAGCGATTGTGGGGTTTTTGATTCCTGTTTTATCCTGGCTTGAGTAGTAGTTTTGGATACTTTTGGGTTAGTTATTCCATCTTAGGCTGGACTTGTGAATGGTTTATGGCTATTTTACCTTGGTATTGATATCTTATGATTGCTTCTGTTAGTATGTGAGTTCTAGTTTGCCTTTGGCTTGCTTCTCTTCTTTCCCGTTATTTTGAGGTTAACAGTATACCGTCCATCTCTTTAAATTCTCTTTATATATGTTGTTTTTGCAAGGATCCCAAGTACGTTCTCTTCCTTTATTCACCTGAGTATCTGTGTATGTGTATCTTCTGTGCTAGCATGTTATCCATGTACTCTTGGTTGGATTACTTATGTTGTGGTTTCCTTGTGCTTCACCCTTATTTTTTGTGACTATCTTCTTGTATTCTACTTTATATGGCTTTTATATTTTATATACGCTCAGTCGGCCGATGATGCCTATTGGATACCTGTTGTTTAGCAATTGGTGCTCATACTATACTTCTACACTTTTGGGTGCATATATTAGTTGAGCTTTTGATGTTGATTGCGTTGGAGACTCGTGCAACTTTTGGGATATTCAAGACTAGGGTGAGTGCCTGATGGTCGGGGCTTGACCACATCTCATCTTGTACTGATACTCTTGTATATTCTGAGACAATTGTACTTATCTTTTGTTACTTTTAGCACTTGTATTTTGTTAGAAGCTTTTGTACTGTCTATACCAAAGAAACATGCCTCACCTCAGGGCCAAGCGATTTAACATGCACCATCCATTACTTGGTTCCTTCATCTTTGTACCACCACCCTATGAGCGAAGTAAAAATATAGATGCGATGTTGGGGGTGAAATTCATATCCTCAAGGTGGAGGAAAAAGTTGATGGGTCATGCCACGATGTTAAATTAGACGCTTGTTGGGAGGCAACCCAATATGTAGTAAGTAGTTTTTATTTTTATTTTTCATTTTTATTTTAGTGTCACTTGTTTGTGTTGTTTTTGATTTTACAGATTAGGGGAAGTCTGAGTACCCGAATTTGAAGCTAAGGAGCATGATTGAGTGTAAGGGTGGGATTGCGCAACCCTTTATGAAAATTAAAGAACACATGCTGTTAGCTAGGCCCTAGAGGGTCTTACGGAGTATCTTTCACCCTTCTTCTTCATCTTTTTTCTATAAATTGCTTTGGGGACAAAGCATACTTTTAAGTGTGATGTGGGGAATCTTTCGATATTCGTGAATTTTAGGGTGAGTATGCCAGAGGATTTTATTTAATTTGAGAAAACAAATACTAAAAAAAATATATATCAAAAAAAATACAGAAAAAAGTTTTTGTTATATTTATTTTAGTTCTTAAGCGGCATATCTCATTCACCTCTTGGTGTTTCTTATGGCCTCGGTTCTTTTCCGAGGGGAGGCTCTTTGAACCGGGTAAATTTTTATTTTTAGAATAACTTTTTTGTTTTGCTTTTTTTAAAAAAAACTTTTTATTTTTATTTTTTTTGGAGTAATTTTTTTTAGGAGAAAAAAGAAAAGACATTTTTTTACTTGTTTGATACTAGCAATTTAGGCCTGAGTTTGAGAAGTACTTTTCTGTGAGTGATTGAATATAAAATAAATGAGCAAACATTTTGACACCTAGGCTCGTGGTAGTGACTCTGTATATACCTTATTCTTATTTTGTAGTTTGCTATAACCCTGTCTGTCTTAGAAGTAGAATTGATCCATCTTGATTGAGACTTGTGCCATGAGTGGTGAGAATTTTTGTATATTTCATGGTTTGCATCTTAGTCTAGAACTTGCCCTGCAAGTTATTGAAGCGAAATAATTAGTATTGCTCTATTTAGAAGATGATAATAGACTTTCTTTGGTTTGTCTTGTAAATTTTAGCGCTTTCAGATATTATATCACTAGTAGCCCCTTTGAGCTTGTAGCCTTTCATTTGGTAGCCGTATTTTTGCCTTAATTCTTTGGTTGAATGTAATGACCCTTCCGTTCATTTATGCATTTACGCATTTTTTCCTTTCTTGTACCGTTAGAGCTTTCTTGTAGCGGCCCCAAGTCATTTATGGCTTACTGAGACCGGTAGTTCGGTGTCCGGGCCATTTGTTTGGTCTTTTTGGCCGTTCCTGGTTTTAGAGCTTTTAGCTTTTGAAATCATTAACTACAGTCAACATTCTTGGTGAACGTGCTCGGAATCGAATTCCTACAGTTCTGTTAGATCCGGAGCGTGGACTTTGGTCTAGTTAGACCTTTGGTCGGGATCCGAGAGCTTTTCAGCTTGAAATTCTTTCTCGTTCTATGTTTTCAGGCCAATTGGGCTTGTTTGGTTGACTTTGGTAAATATTTGGAGAAGACAACCTCAGATGGAAATTTTTTCAGCTCTGTTAGCTCTGGAACATCGAGTTTAGCCTAGAGAGACCATTGGTTTGGGTGCCGAGGCTTCCAGACTTGATTTTGGCCATTGGGTTCCGTTTTGGAAATAGTTGGCATAAGGTTGATTTTGGACTCGAGGACCACTTTTCATTAAATCGACCTCCAATGGAAGTTTCATCGATTCCGTTGACTCTGAAACGTCGTTTCCACTCAAATATCTCTATTGGTTTATGAGTATCGGGTTCCGATTGTATCCAGAATGCCCCGTAAAATTTTTGGCATTTGCTGGTCGTTGGTGTGGCCCCATAAATCAACACTTGATTTACTACAGTTTTAGACCCGGTTATGCCTGGCACCATGGGAGGGGTTTTTGAGGCATTTTCTACTACTTTAGTCCTGGACAGGATCTGGGCATGCATATTCAAGACTGAGTCTCTATCTTGATCCCTGACTTTCTTCCGGATGACATGTCTTGATATTGAGTTTTAGTATGGGGTATGGGACCTCCATTCACCTTGCCGCTCCACGCTTGAAGATTCGGGCAATGTGTGTCGAAGGGAGGTATACGGCGGAGTAGATGTATACATGCAGTGTCCTTCCATAGAACCTACATGCTGGGCTCGATCGGCACCGGAGGAGGTACATACTGATTGGGGAAGTATGACTCGATTTGGTTCATTGTTTATAGTCTGACTAAGTTCGCCCATTTTATGTTGGTCAGGGTACATTACAATTCGCAGCAATTGGCCAAGATCTACGTGAAGGAGGTTTTGAGATTACATAGGGTACCATTGTCCATCATTTCAGACAAGGGTACGCAGTTCACCTCCAAATTTTGGGGCAAGCTACATGAAGAGTTGGGTACACAACTCACTATTAGCACAACTTTGCATCCTCAGACTGATGGTCAGTCGGAGAGGACGATCCAGGTATTGGAGGACATGCTGAGATCATGTGTGATGGACTTCGGGGGTCATTGGGACCAGTTTCTACCATTGTAAGAGTTCTCGTACAATAATAGCTATCACTCCAGTATTGACATGGCACCATTTCAGGCATTGTATGACAGGAACTGCTGATCACCGGTTGGGTGGTTTGAGAAAGGCGATGTAAATCCCCTGGGCGTTGAATTAGTAAAGGAAGTGCAGGAAAAGGAAAGGGGTATTCAGGCAAAGTTGTTGGCTGCCCAAACCAGGCAGAAGGAGAATGAAGATCGTAAGGTTCGGGACATGGAATTTCAAGTTGGTGAACATGTATTGTTGAAGGTGTCACCAATGAAGGGAGTTATGCGGTTTGGTAAGAAGGGAAAGCTTAGCCCTCGGTTCATCCGTCCATTTGAGGTTCTTGAGATTGTGGGGCCAGTGGCTTACAAGTTAGAACTGCCACCCAGTTTGTCGGGCGTCCATCTGTTATTCCATGTATCCATGCTTAAGGGATACCATGGGGATGGGTATTACATCATCAAGTGGGACGAGGTACTTTTTGATAAGGATCTTCATGGTAAAAGTTCAGTGGAAGCATTATCCAATTGAGGAAGACACTTGGGAAACCGAGAAAGACATGCGGGACAAGTACCCTCAATTGTTTGAGAATTCAGGTACTACACTTTCTTCCTTTATTTTCATAAATTCGGGTTTGATCATTCGGGGATGAACGATGGGTAAATTGGTATCTGTTGTAACGACCGTGTCCGTCATTATGGGTAGTTCAATCGTGCCAAGTTCTAGAGTTAGAAAACTCCGTGTTTGGGAGTTTGAAATTCTGGGCTAGGCTAGCCTCGGCCAATTTTGGAGCGAGGTGGAGTCTACGGAAATCCGAGTAAGGATTAGGTTAGGTGTCTTGTTTTGAGCTAGTTTTCCATGTAGCCAAGACATAAAGGAGTCCGGGGGACTTTTTGGAATCGAATTTCAGTAAGTAGAACTCTCAGAATCGCGTTTGATATGAAAGGGTTGTTTCGGATCATCGGGGGAAGCAAGTGTGTTATGAAATGGGCCAATTTTAGAGATTTCCAAAAATTCTGTCTGTTACGAGCGCTATGGCTCCACTGTAGTGACCTCCGCTATAGCGGTGGAAAATACTGATATAGTAGTTGTCAAGGCAGTCAACGCCGCTTAAGATCGCTATAGCGAAAGCCGTCCGCTATAGCGGGACCGTTAAAGCAGAGTGGGGACTGCTATAGTGGGCCAACGGGCTTTTAATGCAGAAACTTCCCCATAACGGTTTAGTTTTCTACAATTCATTTGGGAGAAGAACTAGGGCAATTTCAGGCGTTTTCCCTCCGTTCTTCATCATTTTTCTTACCTAAGGTAAGGTTTCTACTCTCCAAACTTCATACTACTTTTCCTATGCAGTAGAATTGCTAGGAGGGAACTTGGGGGAAGGTTGGAATAACCTAGGAATGGTGGAATCTAGGTAAGAAAGGGGATTCTAAACATGAAAGTTCTTGGGTATTGTTAAAAGTGAAATATAATGATCATATGTTGTTAAATTCTCTATTTTTATCTGTAAAAATGATAGAACTAGGGAAATTAACGATGGGGAAGCCAGGGAAAAGGGTGGAATAATCATGTGTGGCCTGGGGTTCTGGGATTTGGTATAATTCGGGTAATGTGCAGGCCTTGTTTGTTAATTTCATGTACTTGTATGTTATTTTAGACCAAGAATGAGAAAGGAATCCGGAACACGGGAAAGCTTGGGTTGAGTATAGGTTGGATCATTTTGAGGTAGGTGATGGCTTACGAATTCCTGTGAATGTTGTATGTTTTGTACTCGTATCTAAGTGTTCGTATGAATTGCATGACTTAGAGGAATTGTGTAGAATGTCTAAGGGTCCTGTTTAACAATCTGTGAAATGAATGGTGTGTTGCTTGTTGGTTTACAAGTTGTTTGTTCATTATTTGACTGTGGATTGTTGACATTCGATTGGCTCGGGTACCACGCCTGGTACAGGTATACTAACGGTTGGCTCGGGTACCACGCCTGTTATGGGTATAATAAATGGTTGGCACGCGCACCACACCTGGTATGAAATACTAATAGTTGGCTCGGGTACCACGCCTGGTACGGGTTTATTTTACTGTATCATTGCATTCATATTTTTGCATTGCATTGACTGTTATTGGTTTCGTGAGTGGACCGGGTGTTTTATTCAATTGTGATATTCATTGGTGGTCCCTGAGTGACCGGGAATCCTGTTATATTTGTTGAGTTGGTCTTGGATTAGGCCGGGCTATCTGTTTAACACTTAGGTATTGTTTAGAAGGTATCCCAGGGTGGGTTTGGGCTAGGCAAAAAGGATGGTTCATTGAATTTTGTGGTTGTGGCTTAGAGTTATAAAAGGTGGAGTTCAGGTGGAAATAACCTAGGTAGAGACTTGTAGTCTAGGGAAGCCTATAGACTAGTTGAATATTTTCCATACTTGTACTTGATTTGCTGTACTGAATTATACACTATTTATTTGGAGTTGGCTGATGATCCTACCAGTACACAGTGGTGGTGTACTGATACTGCACTTGTATTTCTTTCTTGTGAGTACAGGCAATCTTCCAGTGGCTGAGATGCAACCTCATCTATAGTATCAGCGATTCAAGTCTTCAAGGGTGAGTCACTTCGATCGAGGTGCCTTGAAACTATCATTAGAGTTGTAGCCCATATTTTTCGGGCTTAGACTATTTTTGTTATTTTGGGGTTGCATCCCCGTGCTCTAGATATTGGTAAATGTTTGGTACTGCGACTTTCAAATTCTAGGGGGGTAATTTCCATAGGTTTATATTAATGAAGTTGTTTTATTATTATTGAATTGCTAGTTTACTTTTATGCACTGGTTTTGAGCTGCTAAAACGATTAAGTTTGGGGAAGTGATGGTTCGATCACCCGGGGGTTGGGTGAGTGCCACTCACGATGGTCTGGGTCGTGACACAATCAATATTACATTCAGCAATTTCGCTTCCAGAATGTGAAGGATGACATAAAAATTTATTTTCTTCATACTGCATATCTGGAAAAGAGGGTTTCTTATAATAGTTCTTTTAATTAGAGTATCTAGAACTTAACTTGTTGATGTCATTATCAATAGATATGGTTCTTATGACCTTATCATCTTAAATTTTAATTCGGCTTTTAATCTTCCGTTAATTTTTTCAATAAGATCATCAGGGATTTCAAACTTTTCCCAAAATTTTGGGAATTTATCTCTTGAAAATTCTGGTAACCTAAATATTGGGTGAGTTTCTAACTTCTTATCCTTATCATTATAAGAAGAACTTAGTTTATCTTTAAAGGTTGATTTATTATCAGCCTTAAGGATTTGATTGGAGACTACATATAGTAGTTGATTTGTATAATTATTTTGCTGAATTATCCGATTTATATCTTTATTTGTAGGGTCACCTTTAGTATCTAATATATCAAGTTTAAAGGGTGTAGCAGTAACAACTCTATCATCTACGGGTAAACTAATTTCTTCTAATGGGGAAATTATAGATTCAACCACCTTAGTTTTAGTATACCATTTATTGACAATCATATTTAATAATTCTTTTTTATCGTCTAATTTTCCAATAAACTCAAACCATTTAAAAAATTCGATATTACATCTTATTCTTTTCATATCGGTGTTCCAATTTTTTCTAAAGGATATTCTTTCCTTTAATGAATATTTTTGGACATACCATTCCCTTTTATGGCATTCTCTGGATCCGTCTAGAGTTTATCTAAATATTCAAAGTTAGGTTCAAATTCTTCATCCGACCTGATCATGCACAAAGAATCTCTTACTCCTAGCATTTCACTAGCAGTGAGACTTGTTGGTTTCTTGGTAATTCTAGGTTCGTATTCTACTTTCGGAATCGTTTCCGAAAAATCTACTCCTTTTATTTTTTTCCCTCTGTCTTCAAGAGTTACCTCTTTTTCTTCTTGGGTTGTAAAAAATGAGGATCTTGTAAAAGACATTCTTTTACTAGAAGTAGCATGACTAAAAGATTGGGATCTTAAAATTTTTAAATCTATTGATCCATCCGAAAATTGAACTAGCTGCTCAATGCTTGAATTTTCCTCTTCAATATTTGGCTCAGTTATGGAGTCAAAGTGCCAATTATCTTTTATTAATACGTCATCCCATTTTATCATTTTTGGGACAAAGGTTTTATTATGATTATGATTGACTTCCATAAGCATGGTAACTCCTTTATTGCTTACTATTTTAACCTTAGAGGCTAAGGTAGTTTTCATTAGTCTATAATATACTCTATATATTATGGCTATCACTCTAGTATTTATTTTACTATTCAAATTTTTTGTCTTAACATTTAATGTTAATGTATCCATAATATTCTGATCATTAATATCTACAGAGAAGTTGGGATAACAATTAAAATATACGGGACCATTAGCTAGATTACTTTGTAACACTGCTAATAATGAGTCATCAAAATTTAGTAATCTATTATCTCTTAGGAGAAGACATATAGGTACATCTAGACCTAAAAGACATAATGGTTTAACTGCTACTTGAACAAGTCCTATATGAAGAAACTTGTAATTTTTCCTATATTTGTTAATATCTTCAGCCGCTAAAAATCTAATAGTTTCAATATTTTTATTAATGGTGACCGTAGATTCGGAAGTTTTAATATTATAAGTTTTTATAAAAATAAAGTGTCCAGTTTTATAACCCTTTTTAAAACGTTCTTTTGGAATATTCCAATTTTGTAGATCACATTCTATTTTTGCTATCTTAGTAGCGGTAGCAGAAACATTAATACTATTTATTATGTCATGATTTATTGGAGCATCCATTAAAATTGTGCGGATAATTCTGACTGAATAATTAGTATATCATCTAATTGTCTTCTTTGAATTGATAAATTAAGGCTAGCATAATATAGTTTATCATATGATTCAAATAATTTATCGATGATTAACTTACTAGTTACTTCTCTAGAATATTTATCTAATGTTTCTGCAGGTACTAATCTTCTATAATAGTTAAGATTTTTTAATGCCTTTGTTCTATACCTTTTACTCTGCTTTTGGATTAACAAATGAACACATTTTCTCCTATTATAATATTTTATTTTTCTTGTGAATGGATGTGTAAGCATAAAATTCGAATATAATATGGGTTAGTAGGAGATTTTGTAGTACTATCCTAGAACCAATATCTAGTTTAGATGTTACTCCTTAATAATTAATTCTTTGTGTAGCATTTTCTGGTTGGCTTCTCTAACTTTCTTTTATCTTATTCCTTTATGTTTGGCGATGGGAACACCATCCGGGTCCGGCTCTAATACAGGACAAATCTAGAGCTAATCTATTGGAGAATACCGGCTTGCCAACGTCTAGACCATGATTAAACGGCTACCCAACTTAAGGAATAAAACTAAGAAAGTAGATGAAGAGTGACAAAAAAGACTACTCAATGAAATAATTATTTCAAGAGCAACATAATTTTGACTTTCTCTAGGATAGTATAATGATTTAGCTACTCATTTCTGCAGGTACTAATCTTCTATAATAGTTAAGATTTTTTAATGCCTTTGTTCTATACCTTTTACTCTGCTTTTGGATTAACAAATGAACACATTTTCTCCTATTATAATAGATTACTAAATTTTGATGACTCATTATTAGCTGTATTACAAAGTAATTTAGCTAATGGCCCTGTATATTTTAATTGTTATCCCAATTTCTCTATAGATATTAATGATCAGAATGTTATGGATACATTAACATTAAATTAAGACAAAAAATATGAATAGTAAAATAAATACTAGAGAAATAGCCATAATATATAGAGTATATTATAGACTAATGAAAACTACCTTAGCCACTAAGGCTAAAATAGTAAGAAATAAAGGAGTTACCATGCTTATGGAAGCAAATCATAATCATAATCATAATAAAACCTTTGTCCCAAAGATGATAAAATGGGATGACGTATTAATAAAAGATAATTGGCACTTTGACTCCATAACGGAGCCAAATATTGAAGAGGAAAATTCAAGCATTGAGCAGGTAGTTCAATTTTTGGATGGATCAATAGATTTAAAATTTTTAAGATCCCAATCTTTTAGTCATGCTTCTTCTAGTAAAAGAATGTCTTTTCCAAGATCCTCATTTTCGAAAACCCAAGAAGAAAAGGAGGTAAATCTTGAAGACATAGAGAAAAAATTAAAGGGAGTAGATTTTTCGGAAACAATTCTGAAAGTGGAATACGAACCTAGAATTACCAAGAAACCAACAAGTCCCATTGCTAGTAAAAGGCTAGGAGTAAGAGACTCTCTGTGCATGATCAGTTCAGATGATGACTTTGAACCTGACTTTGAATATCTAGATAAACTCTTGACGGATCCAGAGAATGCCATAAAAAGGGAATGGTATGTCCAAAAATATTCATTAAAGGAAAGAATATCCTTTAGAAAAAATTGGCACACCGATATGAAAAGAATAAAATGTAATATCGAATTTTTTAAATGGTTTGAGTAACTGGAAAATTAGACGAACAAAAAGAATCATTAACTATGATTGTCAATAAATGGTATACTAAAACTAAGGTGGTTGAATCTATAATTCCCCCATTACTCGAGTTAAAGAAATACCTCGTGTAACACCTCGGCCGTTTGGAAGGTTTAAATTAACCCGTGCCTTCGGGATAAGACTAATAGTATCTAATATACTAATAAGGATGTGTTATGAGGTATATAATCACAAAATGGTCGTATGATAAGTTTTGAAGCCAAGCAAGTTGCGAAACAAAAGTCGGAAAAAGTTATTGTAAATTCCTTTAAGGGATTCTCTTTAAATTTTGGTTAAATGTCTTGGGGTGTTTCTCCCAATCTATAAAGAATTGGTGGGCCCCAAATATACCATATTGAAGGTCTACAAGTCTAGTTTCCAACAAACTAAACCATTTATCCATAAGACTTTTGAATAGAGATATATCCGCGTTTTTGTAAGACTGCACAAGCAGACACGTCAAGGTGGGGCCCACTTCCTAAGTCGGTTTTGCTTTAGAAAAGGTGTTCCAACTTCGTTTTAATTCATAAAAATTACCCAAAATCTTCTGAAAATCAGTGGGAAGGTCCCTAAATAATCCATGGACCTTGATTCTTTCAATTCGGAAGTTTAACGAAAGTTGCTCTACGTCGCGAGCTCGTCATTTTGGTATAATTTTCACCATCGATTTCATGGAGTATCTTCGTGGGTGTTGATGCAGTGAGACAGCAGGTGTTTTCTGATTATTTGGCAGTAGCTACGGAGTTATATTGGCGAGGTATGGATCCCGTACACTTATCTATTTGTTGAATCAAGATTCTAAGCTTCTAATCAAGAAAAGTTGTATTTTTCGATAACTTGTAGTAGTTTCTTGTTGGATTTGGATATATTTGTTGTTCCTGCAAGGAGGCAGGTTGTTAATTTTGGGATATTGAATATTTTTGTCATGGAACTCTCTCCCATACGACCCTCCTTCGTTATTATATGTTCTAGTATTGTTTTATGGATTTCTGAGCCACAAAGTGGTATTTTGGATCGGTGGCACTGGGCAGCCCCTTTGTCATATTAAATTGGGTTGTTATTGTTGTATGTTGATGGTGTTAAGGTTTTGGAGGTACTGGGGATTGGTGTGATTCTTATTGGAGTCACGTACGATAGTTATTGGATTGAATGACATAAAGTATGCCTTTAAATAGTGCCTCGGGAGCTCGTCGCTCCTTTGAGATGTGGGTTGCATATTATTGTTGCATTTAGCTGCCATTTCTTATTGTTATTGGCCTCATTTTATGCTTTGGAGTTGTCTGGTCGAGAGTGTGACATTAACACCTTATCAATTGGCTATTGCTCGTTCTTGAAGCCTTGTCTATTCTAGCAATTGTTCCATTACCTTTTTTGGTCAAGCTTAATAAAGACGCCTTTGGGGCTTCAGTTAAAAGTATTCTTTTGTGATTTGGAGCTTCTCGGAGTAGTTCGAGTCTGGACGACGTCATTCCCGCAGCTAGTCATCAGATGACAGGTAGGTTATGTCTTTCCCTACCTAGACTCTGCGTATATAGGCTATAACTGCATTAATTAACATCCTTGGGTGGGTTGTTATAGGTTGGTATCCTAGACCTTGTTTGCCTTGTTCTTTCGTTAATTCATACGTTGTTGGTAGTATTTGCGTAGTATTGTATATTACCCTTGTGATTCTGTGTGGCCTTGTATTAACTCTGGATCATATATGGTGGGTTATTTGTGTAATGTCCGCTAGTCCCGTATATAGAGATTATCCTTTTAGGCTAGTTATGTCTGCTGAGTAGCTGCTGGCCTTGTGCAGGGCTGATAGGAGTTATTGTGAGCCATTGGGCTACTTTTATATTTGTGTGCAAGCATATCATCCATGAAATAGATTTTCCCCTGCATGTTTTACTACACTTTGGCTGCGAGCCACTACCGACAGTTTTCCTAAATTTGCATGGCCTCGGGGGCCCATTTTTGGTACTGTTGATGATAGAAAAGGGGATTTTTGGATATTTTTGCACAGATTTTATTACTGGTATTAGTCTCGGCCAGGCAGAGCACCAGACTTGATTTTATTACTGATACTAGTCTCTGCGAGGCGGAGCACTAGGCTTGATTTACTATAGTTTTAGACCCGTTTATGCCCGGGCACCCTATGAGTGGTTTTTGAGGCATTTTCTACTACGTTAGTCCTGAACAGGGTCTTGGCATGCATATTCGATACTGGGTCTCTATCTTGATCCCGAACTTGCTTTCAGATGACATTTCTTGATACTGAGTTTTAGTATAGGGTCGGGGACCTCCATGGACCTTACCGCTTCGAGCTTCGTGTGCCGGAGGGAAGGGTATATGGTGGAGTAGAGGTATACGGGCTGAGTCTTTCAATGGAACCTGCATGCTGGGCTCGATCGACACCATAGGAGGTACATACAGAGGTTCCATTTCACACATCATATCATATCATACATTGGATTCCACCCTTATTTGCTGTTTGTTGATTGTACGCTCCGGTAGTATGGGATGCCAGAGGGTTTGCTTTTACTTGATTGTGTTCCTCAGTTGTATGAGTGGCCATTGGGACTGTAGGTAGACTATATTTACTCCTGTCTTTATTTAGAGCTTGTCGTGGCACTCGGTTAGTGAAGGATTAGTGATGGTTGACCTCTTGAGGTTTTGGTTGTGGGATGTCTGATTATTGAGAGGACTAGGGATTCCTATCTTATTAAGGAACTTTGGTGTGGCCTTCTAAGCAGAGTGTGAGACTGTGGTTCTATTCTTTTGGGAAGCTGAGTGGTATCTCTCAGTTATTATGGTCTAGTTATTTCATCCTAGGGTGGTACTTGTGAGGTGATTCCCTGGTTATGCTATCATGTGATTGGATTGGTGTTATGATTTCCTTATACTAGTTGATTCCATTTTGAGTATGTTAGACTGCTCTCCGTCTTTTCCTTTTACTTGATGTTACCGGTATACCGCCATTTTCTCAACTCTCTCTCTACTTACTTGTATTATTGTGCAAGGACTCCAGGTGCGTTCTCCTTTCCTTCACTTGTGACTCTGTGTAATTGTATGTTTGTGCTAGCATGTTTTACTTGTAGCTTTTGGTTATCTATTCTCTGTGCTAGCTTCTTACGCTCCCTTTATTGCTTCGGTGACTGCTTTCTTGCTATCTGTTACTTACTGCTTTTATATCTTATATGCGCTCAGTCGGCCGATGATACCTACTGAGTACCTGTTGTTTTAGTGCTCATACTACACTTCTGCACTTTTTGGTGCAGATATTAGCTGAGCTTTCACTGTTGATCACGTTGGAGACTCGTGCAACTTTTGGATCTTTAAGACTAGGTTGAGCGCCTGACGGTCGGGGCTTGTCTACATCTCAGTTGTTGTACTATTTCTCCTTGTACTTTTGGAGGCAAATTTGTATTGTATTTTGTTGCTTCTAGCACTTGTAATTCTATTAGAAGCTTCTGTACTATTGATACCAAGTCTTGGGGTTGGTGTAGTTTCCTTTATGTATTTATATTCAAGTTTTGCCTCCGTTTTGTCTACCTTTATATTCTGCTTCCTCTTATTTATGCGTGCTGGTGCGTTTTGGTTAGGTAGTAGCCCATTACTAACCATTCTGGGCTAAGGGAATTGGTTTGCCGACTGGGGGTTATAGGTGCCATCAAGACCTGAGAAATCAACTCGTGACAACTTGGTATCAGAGCTCTAGGTTCACCGGTGTCATGGTACAGAAGCAAGTGTCTAAGTAGACTCTCGCGGATTGGTACAATGACATTTGTATCCTATCTGTGGGAGGCTACAGGGTATTGTTAGGAAAAGTTTTTTCTTCTTGACTCCTTATCGTGCATTTCTGGCTTTATTGACTTCTAAAACTTCAGTTGTTCATTCATTCTCAGATGCCTTAGGCGAGTGCAATAGTGGTTGGTGCCGAGGTTTCTGTGCCTATTGCTTCAGTGCTTCTATCAGTGCCAAGACTTCAGAGTGAGGGTTTACCGCACTAGATAGGGGGTGTGGGGTAAGCCCAACCTTTGAATGGATTTATAGCAACCTCAACGCTTTAGGACACTGTGGCTAAGACTCAGAGTCCTCCGGTGAGTGTTTCAGTACCTGGTTATGCGAGTGGTGTTTCAATTAGGGTTGAGCTTCCAGTTTTTTAGTAGGGTTGTCTGTCGGTATTGGAGTACGAGGCGAGATTTTCCCATCAGACTTCATCTGGTAGAGGCTGGTTTTGGTGTGCTGAGCAAGGGAACTTTGCTAGGAATTTCCCCACGATTGTGTATCCCAGAAATCCTGGTTGTTATCATTGTGGAGAGATTGGTCACCTTTATAGAGCTTGTCCCCGGTGAAGGCCGGTTAGGACTATAGTTTCGACTAATCAGTCCAGAGTTAGATCCCGTCAGCTTGATGCTCCTCTTGGTGGGCCAGAGGTAGAGGTTCCTGATATCGTTGCTCTAGGTTAGGCTTTCGCTACCTTTGACTTGTGATAGTCCTGCTCGCGTTGCGATTCTATCCCTTCTGTCATTTATTTGCTTATATGCCAACCTGCTACTTGTTTAAGTTGTTTGGCTACCCGAATTATAGTATCGATATGTTATTTTATTGGTAGTTTATTCTTTAGTAGTGGATGGGGGTAAGTTAGCCTTGAGAGGTGTTTTCCCGGAGTTGTATCTCATGGGTAGTTCTTGTTAGTCTATTTCTAGTTGGGTTATCCCTGTTTCATTGTGATTCTGGACTTGTGGTTGAGTTTTCCTTGTTAAGAGATCCTAGATGGTTGTTGCCTAGGCCGTTATCTAGCGTGGCTAGAGATCCGTGTGATGGTTCGGTGTATTACTAGTAGTTGGGTCGGAGTTGAGATTTTCCCTCAGTTGGGAGATATTGGTTATACTAGTTTGCATAGATTGGTTTGGTCTCCCGAGTGTCTAGAGTCGAGCCTCTTTGTTAATTAGTTTAGGAGGTTTGAAGGTATGTGGGTTGTTCCCATAGTCTTCTCCACTTCCTGGTCCATTGGGTATTTTTTTGTATCCCTAGCTCCAGTTGGAACGAATCTTGATCATAGTTCTTTTGATGAGCTCTTGATGTTGGCATCGTGATTGGGTCTTGACTTTAGCACTTCTGACTAAGTGTTGATCATAACCTCGTGGTTGGGTTGTATTTGTATGCATTTTGGGTGAGTTGGGTATCTGGCCCATTCATCTCCTGTCTTATTGAATTTGACGTGTAGCTATGAGTAGTAAGGTAATGGCTTCAGGTTCTTATTCGAGAAAGGATTTGTAAGGTTTAGTATGTGCTAAGGAGGGATTTTTGTTTAGTTGAAAAGGAAGGGAGATGACTCTTTGTATGTATTTATGTGTTCTAGTAGTTGCCTAAGGTGGCGGTGAAGGTTTTCTTTGGGATTGTGTATTGGTGATTCGATCCAGCCGTCTACACATTACCGTGGATTTTCCATCGATTGGTTTTTGTTTCAGTAGCAGCTGCGATGTTGGCAACTTGCATTTTCAGGGCTAGTTGGCTTGGGTTCTTAAGGGTTCATTGACAACATACAGGTTCAACCAAGGCTTTCGTTGGCAGTTTTGAAAGTTGGGGTTCAGAATCATGGCCTGGCAGGTTACATCGGATGGTTCGTGGCAGTTTCTATTTGGTTGCAGCATCCTAGTACCGGGAGGCAATGGCTGTGGGTAACTTAGCTTCTTTACTTCAGTTGCGGATGCGGCTATTGGCCTTGGACACCTAGTCCTGGGCTAACCTCTGCAAGAGGCAGGATATTCCAGATTTCAGCAATGTTCCAGTTAGTACGAGGTCCTTCTACCATGGTTGGACAGACTCAACGGTGTAAGTTTGAGCTTCAATAGTGGTGTATGCTTTATGTGGTCAGCTTCTGCGGGTTGACACTTGCGAGGCTATTTTAAGTTCTGATGATATGTAGAGACTGGTAATCGCCATTCGTTTTCCCAGTATTTGAAAGCTTGTTTAATTGATTCCTCCGGAGTGGTTATTTATGTGGTGTTCTAGTGTTGGTTAGACTCGGCCAGTAGGGACGAGAAGTTCATTATGATATATGCTTCAAAGTGGTTGGATTTTTGTAGATCTGGTAGAGCAGTTGATTCGAGCCAAAGGAATGAGTTTAAGCTATATGCAAAAATTTCTATGGCTAGATGGTAACTTTGAATACTAGGCACCTTTTTCCCTTGCCTTCGGGGTGTTTGGACTTGATATTCGTGGCATGGTGGACTTCTTCGTGAGGTGAGATTCGTAAGGAGATTTCACATCCAAATGGTGTTCGAGTGTTCGGAGTAGCAACAATGTTTTCTAGAGTTGGTAGCTTAGCTCATGGTTATAGACTTTGTGGTAGGCTTACCACACTCCTTGCAGGATTATGGTTTTGGTTTGGGTGTTTGACTTGTACGCAGCTTCCTGTTTGTGGTGCTAAAGGATTCAGTTCAGAATAAAAAAAATGGGGATTTTGCAGAACAGCGGGTTAATGAGTTAGAGTTTTGGGTTGATGGATTTTCTGGTAAACTTGGTTATTGTTTTGACAATTTTAGTTTTGTGTGTTGATCGCCTTGGTGCTCTGGTTTCGGTGTTGTGTAGGTGCTTTTCGATTGAGATTCTCGAGGTTCAGTTTGGGTTGGAAGATCTTTGGTGGTTGAAATCTAGCTTGCCTAGTAAGAAATTAAGGCTTGGTTGCTTTGTTCGGTTCTGTTCTGTTGGGTGTCGTCCGGTCATGGAGGCTACCCGGGTTGTTCGAGAGAGTAGTGTGGGCGTTGTATTCACTATTCTTAAATCTCTAGTATCCTCTTCTTTCCTGACTTTCGCGGATGAAAGTATTTTTAGTAGTGGATGATGTAATGACCCTTTCGGTCATTTACACTTTTTTGCCTTTCTTGTACCATTAGAACTTGCATGTAGCGGCCCCAACTCATTTATAGCTTGTTGGGATCTATAGTTCGGTGCCCGGGCCGTTTGTTTGGTATTTATGGCCGTTCCTTGTTTTAGAGCTTCAACTTTGGAAATCTTTGTCTTCAGTCAATGTTCTTGGTAATACCAAACAATTAAACCAAGGTTCTAGGTCAAAGGAATTCCTTAAGCAAAAGTTCGAGTTAAAGAAATACCTCGTGTAACACCTCGCCCGTTTGGAAGGTTTAAATTAACCCGTGCCTTCGAGGTAAGACTAATAGTGTCTAATATACTAATAAGGATGTGTTATGAGGTATATAATCGAAAAATGGTCGTATGATAAGTATTGAAGCCAAGCAAGTTGCGAAACAAAAGTCGGAAAAAGTGATTGTAAATTCCTTTAAGGGATTCTCTTTAAATTTGGGTTAAATGTCTTCGGGTGTTTCACCCAATCTATAAAGAATTGGCGGGCCCCCAATATACCAAATTGAAGGCCTACAAGTCTAGTTTCCAACACACTAAACCGTTTGTCCATGCAACTTCACAATAGAGAGATATCTGCATTTTCGTAAGACTGCGCAAGCAGACATGTCAAGGTGGGGCCCATATCCTAAGTCGGTTTTGCTTTATAAAACGTGTTCCACCTTCGTTTTAATTCATAAAAATCAGCAAAAATCTTCTGAAAATTAGTGGGAAGGTCCCTAAATAATCCGTGGACCTTGATGCTTTCAATTCAGAAGTTTAATGGAAGTTGCTCTACGTCGCGAGCTCATCATTTTGGTATAGTTTTCTCCATTGATTTCATGGCGTATCTTCGTGGGTGTTGATGCAGAGAGACAGCAGGTGTTTTCTTAGCATTTGGCAGTAGCTATGGAGTTATATTGGCGAGGTATGGATCCCGTATACTTATCTATTTGTTGAATCAAGATTCTAAGCTTCTAGTCACGAAAAGTTGTATTTTTTGATAACTTGTAGTAGTTTCTTGTTGGATTTGTCTATGTTTGTTGTTCCTGCAAGGAGGCAGGTTGTTAATATTGGGATATTGAATATTTTTGTCAAGTAAATCTATCCCTCTAAGACCCTCCTTCGTTATTATATGTTCTAGTATTGTTTTATGGATTTCTGAGCCACAAAGTGGTATTTTGGATCTGTGGCTCTGGGAAGCCCCTTTGTCATATTAAATTGTGTTGTTATTGTTGTATGTTGATGGTTTTAAGGTGTTGGAGGTACTGGGGATTGGTGTGATTCTTATTGGAGTCACGTATGATAGTTATTGGATTGAATGACATAAAGTATGCCTTTAAATAGTGCCTCAGGAGCTCGTCGCTCCTTTAAGATGTGAGTTGCATATTATTGTTGTATTTAGCTTGCATTTCTTATTGTTATTGGACTCATTTTTATGCTTTGGAGTTGGCTGGTCGCGAGTGTGACATTAAGACCTTATCAATTGGCTACGGCTCGTTCTTGCAGCCTTGTTGATTCTAGCAATTGTTCCATTACCTTGGTTGGTCAGGCTTCATAGAGACGCCTTTGGGGCTTCAGTTAAAAATATTCTTTTGTGATTTGGAGCTTCCCAGAGCAGTTTGAGTTTGGACGACATCATTCCCGCAGCTAGTCATCGGATGACTGGTAGGTTAAGGCTTCCTCTGCCTAGACTCTGCGTATATAGGCTATAAATGCATTAATTAACATCCTTGGGTTGGTTGTTATAGGTTGGTACCCCAGACCTTGTTTGCCTTGTTCTTTCGTTAATTTATACGTTGTTGGTAGTATTTGCGTAGTATTGTATATTACCCTTGTGGTTCTGTGTGGCCTTGTATTGACTGTGGATCATATATGGTGGGTTATTTGTGTAATGTCCGCTAGTCCCGGATATAGAGATTATCCTTTTAAGCTGGTTATGTCTGCTGAGTAGCTGCTGGGCCTGTGCAGGGCTGATAGGAGTTATTGTGAGCCATTGGGCTACTTTTATATTTGTTTGCGAGCATATCATCAGTGTAATAGATTTTCCCCTGCATGTTTTACTACACTTTTGGCTACGAGCCACTACCGACAGTTTTCCTAAAATTGCATGGCCTCGGGGGCCCATTTTTGGTACTGTTGATTATAGAAAAGGGGATATTTGGTTATTTTTGCACAAATTTTATTATTGGTATTAGTCTCGGTCGGGAAGAGCACCAGACTTGATTTTATTACTGATACTAGTCTCTGCGAGGCGGAGCACTAGGCTTGATTTACTATAGTTTTAGACCCGTTTATGCCCGGGCACCCTATAAGTGGTTTTTGAGGCATTTTCTACTACGTTAGTCCTGAACAGGGTCTGGGCATGCATATTTGAGACTGGGTCTCTATCTTGATCTCGAACTTGCTTGCGGATGACATTTCTTGATATTGAGTTTTAGTATGGGGTCGGGGACCTCCATGGACCTTACCGCTTCGGGCCTGGGGCTTTGGGCTGCATGTGCCGGAGGGAAGGGTATATGGTGGAGTAGAGGTATACGGGCTGAGTCCTTCAATGGAACCTGCATGCTCGGCTCGATCGACATCGTAGGAGGTACATACAGAGGTTCCATTTCACACATCATATCATATCATACATTGGATTCCACCCTTGTTTGCTGTTTGTTGATTGTATGCTCCGGTAGTATGGGATGCTGGAGGGTTTGCTTTTACTTGATTGTGTTCCTCGGTTGTATGAGTGGCCATTGGGACTGTAGGTAGCCTATATTTACTCTTGTCTCTATTTAGAGATTGCCGTGGCACTCGGTTAGTGAAGGATTAGTGATGGTTAACTTGTTGAGGTTTTGGTTGTGGGATGTCTGATTATTGTGAGGACTAGGGATTCCTATCTTATTGAGGCACTTTGGTGTGGCCTTCTAAGTAGAGTGTGAGACTGTGGTTCTATTCTTGTGGGAAGCTGAGTGGTATCTGTTGGTTATTACGGTCTAGTAATTTCATCCTAGGGTGGTACTTGTGAGGTGATTCCCTGGTTATGCTATCATATGATTGGATTGGTGTTATGATTTCCTTATACTGGTTGATTCCACTTTGATTATGTTAGACTGCTCTCCGTCTTTTCCTTTTACTTGAGGTTACCGGTATACCGCCATTTTCATTTTCTCAACTCTCTCTCTACTTACTTGTATTGTTGTGCAAGGACTCCAGGTGCATTCTCCTTTACTTCACCTGTGATTCTGTGTAATTGTATCTTTGTGCTAGCATGTTTTACTTGTAGCTTTTGGTTATCTATTCTCTCTACTAGCTCCTTATGCCCCATTTATTGTTTCAGTGACTGCTTTCTTGCTATTTGTTACTTACTGCTTTTATATCTTATATGCGCTCAGTCGGCCGATGGTACCTACTGAGTACCCGTTGTTTTGGTGCTCATACTACACTTCTGCACTTTTTGGTGCAGATATTAGCTGAGCTTTCGTTGTTGGTCACGTTGGAGACTCGTGCAGCTTTTGAATCTTTAAGACTAGGGTGAGCACCTGACGGTCGGGGCTTGTCTATATCTCATCTGTTGTACTTTTGCTCCTTGTAATTTCGGAGGCAAATTTGTATTGTATTTTGTTACTTCTAGCACTTGTATTCTATTAGAAGCTTCTGTACTATTGATACCAAGTCTTGGGGTTGGTTTAGTTTCCTTTATGTATTTATATTCAAGTTTTGCTTCCGTTTTGTCTACCTTTACATTTTGTTTTCGCTTATTTCTGCGTGCTGGTGCGTTTTGGTTAGGTAGTAGCCCATTACTAACCGTTCTGGGCTACGAGAATTGGTTCGCCTACTGGGGGGTCGTAGGTGCCATCATGACCTGAGAAATCGAGTCGTAACAAAGTCATGGTTAGAGAAGACTGTAATCATGATTATTGGAAAGAAAAATTTATAAATGGTTTACCAGCATTATTTGCTGAAAACGTTAGGATAAAATGAAAAGACGGGTTCGAGGGTAAAATTCCCTATTGTCAATTAACTTGTGGTGACCTTATAAGCTTTATAAACGTCACTGGACTTGAATTATGTAC